>SNQJ01S0031089.1:0-15697 GCA_010110895.2 Picea sitchensis
TCCTTCCATGATCTCCCTTTTTAAACCATCCATATTAGTATCCATTATTGCCTCCAATTTAGCTTCAGTTGAATCCATCATCCCTTGTAGTTCATCTTTTGTCACTGTCTTCTTTTGTAATTCATTTATGTCCCTACGCATTTGTTCACCTTCATCAAGAGTCCAAGTAGGACTGTCTGGATGCTTATTTGGTGTAGAAGTTACCTTTTTGGGTGGCATGTTGGCCAAGTATCACTTTTGAACCTTGATTTTGAGGTGGTTCTGCTAGACAATCTTTATTTTGTTGTATCTCCAAATTTTTCGGACCTTATGGGTATGAAACTTTATTTTTTGTAGTTCTATGATATTTCTTCTCTGCAATTCCATAGGTCTAATCAAAATTGGATGTGCCAAGTGGAATTTATAGTAACTTCCCCACAACTTGTTGATTTTTGGCCTTTCCAGGAGATCTCATTTGTATAGCGTTCCCCGCACAAAATAATTGATATAAAATTATGGAAATCGTACCTGAAATACTATCCACTATCCAATGCAATTGGTCTCACGCAATGTGGATACTCTAGGAAGAAGTTATGATTGTTTTACCCAGAACATCTTCTTGAGACTAGTTAATAGGACTAGTCATATACCCTATCTTCCATAGGGTGTATATACAAATGTAAGATGACACATAAGCTGATATTTTTACCAAATCTACCTTACTAATTTGTGTGAATGGACTCCAGATTCAGGGTCTGAAACGTTACAGAAACATTGTTATAGCGAAAATTCTGCAATGACTCAGTTCAGGATGATTCAAGAACCCGATCTTACACAGGTTGTATCTCCGAAAGTATAAGGACTTAGGAGATGAAATTTTAACCCAACATACCTTGACCCATCTAATAATATCCACCAAGTCGTTCCTTTAGAAACGTTGTAGAAAAAAAGTTATAACAAAAATTCCAAGGTGTCTCAAATGTAGCAACGAAACCCCAAGACCTTGAGCTCTAAAACCATATGTTAAGAACCAAATATAAATATAGAATAGAAAAACCTCAGAATAGGTACTCAACACCTTGAAAAAGAGATAAGTTCAAATAATAAGCCTCTTCGAGGGGGAACCTCCTTATTCTCACATAAATGTCCAATTACAAGATGATTCCAAATGAAAATGTCTCCTTGGTATATATAGGAGACTAGGAGGTATAATTACAACTAATAGACTAAAGATGACATAAATAAAATTATATTACTAATCTAATATGCCCCAATTAAGGGGTAATGAGCCACTAGTTAGGGATTAACATGAATTCATCGCAAATGAATTAGCTAATTTCTTCTTGAGCACATTTATTCTTGTATATTAGACCCTACAACAAGCATGTCATCTACATACAATAGCAAGATAATATAACTTCCATTTTCTAGATTTTTAAAATAAACACTGTGATCAGAATGACATATACTATAACCTTGTTCGGTCATAAGACTGTCAAACTTCAAATACCACTACCTTGGAGCTTTCTTTAGCCCATACAATATCTTCTTCAAACTTCATACCAAATTCTTATTCCCTTTCACCTCATACCCCTGCGGCTACTGCATATAAATCTCTTCCTCCAAATACCCACGGAGAAAAACTGTTTTTACATCTAACTGTTAAAGATGCAAATCTTCTATTGCCACAAGACTTAAAATAGTCCTAATTGAAGTCATTTTAACAACATGAGAAAATATTTCATCAAAATATATACCTTTCTTTTGTGCAAACCCATTTACAACAAGTGTATCCTTGTACCACTGTTTTCCTCCATCTTCTTCCTTCAACTTGTAAACCCATTTATTTTGTAATTCTCTTTTTCCTGTAGGAAACTGAACCAAATCCCAAGTCTGGCTATTTACCAGGGAATCCATTTCCTATTTCATTCCTTTCTCCCACTTATTTTTTGTGTCTACCTACATTTCCTCTTCATAACATTCTGGTTCACCAGAATCTGTCATAAATAAATAATACAATGAAGTAAAGTATCGTTCAGGGGGTCTACTTAACTTGGTAGATATTCTAACAACACTTGCAAGAGTTTAAGGTACCTTGTTCTCTTGTTGTTGTACATTTTGATTTTCTGGTTTCTTTGAAATTTGTTTTTCAGTGATCTCATCAAGAACTTTGTATTCTAGTTTTTCTTTTTCTTATATATTTCCCTGCAACTGATCTTTGTACATGACCTTCTCATTGAATATGACATCTCTACTCTTAATGATTTTGTGTTTTTTTCCATTTTTCCCATCTTGTGAGAGTTGATGATTTCAAGAGAACCTAATTGGAGACCTCATAGGGTATAGGGGTGAGTGTCTTAGGTGAATCTCATATATAATTCTTGATAATCCATTGTGATTGGCCCTAGAGTGAAAATCCATTCCACTCCTAATACAATATCAGAACCACCCATGGACATAATGAACATGTGGGTTTTCAAAGTATAATCACCCATTTGGATTTTGACATTCTCATAACGCTGCCCACACTTCATAGTACCACCATTATGTTGATGATTTAAGCTATGTGAGACATTCTCCATCTTACAAACCTATGAGATGTGGATCATTGCAGCTATGTGATCCTTTCTCTCATCTTAAAAAACTGAGAGAAATCCCCTAAGAAGGGTACGTGGTTCCTGCCTAAGAAAGTGCTAGGAACATAGAGATGAAGTCCTCCATTCAGAGATTGAGAAGAACTCCAGATGATTATCTAGTGGGAAATGAGATATGTTGAGTTTGTTGTGCTTGTGGCTGAGCACAAGGTTAACGTGTGAAATCCCAAAGTGTTGGGTGCATCGTCATGTCAACATAAATGAAGATGATGTATTAGCCTCCTCTGAGCATTAAAGTTGATGAGAAGACTCTAGATGATTCTCCTGTGTGAGGCAGTGAGAAAGAATATCTATAGAGTGGATGTGTCTATGGAAGAACAGAGGTGAATGTATGAAGACCTGGTTCCTCCATGTACTGCAGTGAACCGGAGATATGACATCCCTATGGATGCTCCCCTAGTGGATGAGCACTAGTGGGTATATCATATCCTTTGATATACATTGTTCAAGAGTCAGACCTTCGTGTAACCCTAATTGTTCTGTAAAGGGTACAGGTCGACCCCACCTTAATATGAGTAATAATAAATGTAAAAGATAATTAATCTCGCTAATATTAATTATAATAATTATTATAATTATAATAATAATTATAATTATAATAATAATTATAATTATAATATGACTTAGAAGAGGTCGACCCTCTTGAGCCAATAGACACTTCAGTTGATAGGACAAGTCTAATATAAGTAAAGAAAGATTCCCCATTGTGGAATCATATCTTTCTTGTGAGCTTGGAAATTTCAACAAGTACACTTCTTTGGAAAAGGTGCGCACCTCTCTTGGGCGCTAGAGTTATAGGGTTTGAGAACCCTCTTGTGTGCTAGGTCTTTCTTGGTGGTGAAGGTCTTTCTCTTGAAGAATATAGCAAAGGATTTGGTTGGGTTTTCTTCCCTTCTTGAGAAAGGTTTCCCAAGATACATTTTGTGTTCTTGTGCATGGTACTTCTTCTTGTGATCTTGGTTGTTGCAACATTTATGGTTATGCTTAAATGATAAAATGGAATAAACTTCATGCTTAACCTAATACATTGAAAAATCAACACATTAACGATGACGATTTGAAAATTAGAAATAGGGCCTACAAAGAAATGGATCTCATCAACAATCCTGGAATGAATAAAATTATGGGTTCTACCACTATCAATCAACACCACCTCTGGTCGATGTTTCATGTAGTCCTTGAGATTCAATGTTTGCAGGGCCAAACAAACTGAGAGTGTAATGATCCTCATACTTACCAAAAAAAATAAAATCGTTTCTATACTTTCTTAGTAAAATAAAGGGTTCAAATTAATCCACCCTATTATCAACTTGGTTGTGAAACTCTGTACTAACCTTTCCTTCAAAAATATGACATAAAATACTTTCCATATCTTTGCTACAACTACTGAATTTCTACTTACCACAAGTTTCCCTATTTATATCAAGAGTAGAAAGTTATAAGGGAAGGTCCTCAATACTTTGGAAAACCCCTACTTTGGCAAACCCCCATTGTTTTATTTTACCCATATAGATATACATATATATACATATATACTACTTAGGTAAGGGGTAGTTTTACAATGCATGTTGCGACTTACTTTTAAATATCACAAGGATACCAAGTTTATGCACAACCCACTTGTGGGTGCTACCCTAGGTAGCTTTAACTGATACCTAGTTATAAAGGACATGGGTCAGGTTTTCTCCTTTCTCTTATACCAGACAACTAACCTAACTACCAGGTCCTGGTTATAATGTGGTTCTTGGGAATGGTGGTTGACTGTACAGAAATGCAAGATTCGAAAGCCAGTGGAAAGTTGACAGTTAGGATCCACTGCTATCTCAGATTTACACAGGGGGCGAGAATGGTTCAACCTGAGTTATGACGATGTCAAATCAAAACCATATTTAAGTGAAAGAGGAAGTATATTGTCCTGACAATTAAAGCTCTGCAGCTTCAATTAATGGTCTCCCTGCAATTTCCTCTGTAATTACTAGCCCCATACCCGAGGTGTCACTATCCCTCTTCCATTGTCACATGGCTACCCATCTTCCACACTCCCTACATTTGCTACAAGGCATTGAGGTGACGCTTAGGGTTCGAGGTAGGTTTATAGTTTTATCATTCCTGAGTTTTCTCCTTCGAAGAGGTTATGTTTACCCCAATTTCAGAGGCTAAGTCGATGAGTAATGAAGGTCGCTCCATGGTGTAACTAATGACACGACTGAGACCCTGGTAAGTTCTTCCTAGCCTAATACTAAAATAACTAATAAGGGTTGGTACTCTTCGGAAAATAATGTTAAGAAATCGGTGGTTCTCTCAGTTATTGTAGTATCTATTCATGCCTATGGTGTTCTTCTTCACAAGAAGTCTCTCTGTAATCCCTTTTGAGGTCACCCTTAGTCTTGAAAGAAAAACTAGTTCCTCCCTGAGATTGTCGTTATTCCTTCTATGGTCAGGTGATTGAGATCCCTATGCTGTAGTTACCGAAATATTCGGAGTTAGGGTTGCTCGAAGGAATTCACCATAACAAAAGTAAGTAATGGACTTTCATTGAACTACGTCAGGTAGAGGTCTTATGAAGAGTCTCCCTATGATTGCTTAAGTCATGGTATACAAGTCGGCTTGTTTTTGTTGTCCACATTATCGTTCTTCCTCAAAGAGTCTCCCGGAGAAAGGTTGGTCCTGTGCATAGTTCATAAGTATAGACTCTTTTTGTTTGGGTAGGTTACTCTTTCTTCTATTTACTTCTCTTCTAACGAATGGAGTCATCCTTCAGTATTTCTATCAGACCCTCCACTGGTTTTCATCTTACCAAAGTTATCTTCTGTATTCCTTGACACATGGATATTATAAAGGAAAAATCCTATGGCATGACTCCGTCCTTACTGTTGATATTGTTGGTTAAGTATATATAATCGTTACAGATTTGGTTCAGAGTTTATTTAAAATTAACTCTTTTTCATGTCCCTAATCCGTGTGAAAGGATCTGTGTTATTACTTCGGCTTTATTCTTGTGGCAATTTGTTACAACTTACAATTTAAAAGTTTTGTCAATGAAAACTTGTTATTGTCACTAATGGTGGGCGTTGTTATTGTGAGGACCCATCAGAAAATATGTAGTTCCCTCCTCCATCGGCCCAAACATTTACACGAAATAGTAGGCGAGGGGATAAGGTTTCAAACCCACGCCTCCATAGATAAGTGACTTTCTGAAAAGGAAACACCACTAGTTTAATTTTTATCATTTTACTGCAACTATTTTTCTTTTGGTACTAAATCCCCAGTTAAATTAACGTTTACAGGATTTGTTTCCTTGTAGGTTCTCTATCTGTGTGAGTTCTCGGATAGCTGTCACTCTCTCCTTCACAAATTTATTTGGGTTCCTACCCCCTCATCTTTCGGGTTAACTTTACAGGTTCTAGCAACGTCCAAGGAGATCATGATTCAACTAGCTTCGTTTAATAAATTGGTTCTCCCTCTACTGAAATGTTTATTGGCATGTTGCTAGTTCCTGTACTGAGTTTGTAATTGAATGTAGATATGATCAACTATGTAGTATACCTTTTCTGTAATTATTGAAAGGCGGTCTTGACCGAATATACTCAGAGAGATAATCTATTGTTAAAGTGTCTCTGTCTTTCGATCTCGAACCCCGAAATTGTTATTTGTGCACTCAAATCTGTACTATGTCATTGGCCTATTCCGTTACAGAAAGAGAAAGGTTTCATGTAGCTTAATACTGGAATTACAAATATATTTTTGTCTAATGAACTTGTTTTACGTTGAGTGAAGTTCCTCGGTTGTTTCTTTTAGCTAGAGTATTCCAACTCCGATGCATTTAATTTATACTTTCAATTGTATGTCTGTCGAAAGTTCCTCATTCAGAATATCAGAATAATTCCTATGAGAATATATATATTTGTATATGCTTAAAGGTTTTATGTAGACCTAGGGTTTCGTATTTAATTATAATGCCTTCAAACAAGAAATAAATTCTATGAAAATACATATATATACCTATATATTTATACATATGTAATTGTTCATGTAGACATTAGGTTCTGTATTTCCTTTGTGAATCTAAATTTACATTTACAAAAATATACTTACTCCAATACACATCTAGACTTGTTCTCAAACTTTTCATGCTCAGATGATCATCCTAGAAATTTCGACATAAAGGAAATGCCTCTATTATATCAGAAGTCAAATTTCAGAAATTGATTACTTCCAGAATGAGATTCACACCAATCCATCCCATAACCTAGTAGGAAAAAATAGATTCTAACCTGCATATAGAACCTAAATCATTCATAAAGAGTGGTTTGGATTATTGTATCTATACGGACCTTTAAGGATTGCGTTACACATGTAATCTAATTCACTTCATAGAGGTAGAACTAAATCAAATTGGATACAACAATCTCATTCATCAGATATATGATCATTTAAATGGATGCATTAAAGTAATTAGATACAAACATTCAACTAGATGCATTACAGTAATTAGATACAATCATTCAACTAGATGCATTACAACAGTTATATATAATACGCAAAAAATAGAGAATAGAAGATTTCATATCTGAAACAGTTCACGGGAAGACAAAGGGAACAACCATGTTCTTCCTAACCATAGAATAGGGCAGCCAAACTACTTGCCCGATTCACCCCCTAACCTCACCATGAATCCATGAGGGCTAACTCATAATCTCCTGTTCGACAATGCCATTCAGTCAAGAAATATTCTCCTTGCCTCTCACTCAACTAGTAGTGTTTATAATAGCAAACAACTAGTCATAAATTTTTTCCTAGCATATTAGGCAACGTCCTGCCTCCTCACATATGCTATTTATCCAAAAACAATCTTTTTGCCTAGGTATTTCTTCCCTCCCTTTGGGAATTTTTGCAGATTTCTAAATCCTTGATTTTCAAGGGCTTCCGATGGCCAAATCCCTAATTTTCTTCTTGTAACAATCAACCCAGAGGTAGTTACAACATGTTCCCCACTCATGGAGTCATGATCAACTAAATTTAAAATGGTTGTTCCATTTGTCCTCCTGCAATAATTAAAACAATATTCTGTTTACATACAAGTGTCATGGTTAAATAGGTTGTTGGGTCAAATAAAGTCTCTTCCAAACAGTCATAAAAATTAATTACAATTTATTAAATTCTAAATTTAGAATTGCAATAAATAGAAAAAAAATTCCAAATTCGAATTTACTAAAACCAGAATAATTTTCTAACAAATTTTAAATTTCAAAAATACTTTATTTTTGGGGATGTCACATCATTTCCCCCTTCAATAAAATACTTTCCTCAGTGTTCGTCCCTTTCTTGGAATAGGATTGGATTAGATTCCGCAATTCTCCCTCCAACTCCCAAGTGGCCTCCTCAGGGCTAAAGTGTTTCCATTGCACTTTTACCTGAGTGACGACTCTATTCCGAAGTGCTATTTCTCTCCCGTATAGAATGCAAATGGGCTCCTCTTGGAACTCGCCTTCTTGTTCCACCTGCACCAAGTTCCAATCAATCATATGAGTAGGGTCATGGACATACTTTTTCAACAAGGAAACATGAAATACATTATGAATTATTAGATTAGTTGGAAGTGAAAGTTGGTAAGCTACGGGTCCAATTCGAGTTAATATCTCAAAGGGCCCACAAAACCTGGGTGCCAACTTGGCACAGTTCCTGAGTTTTAGTGAACTCTTTCAGGCTTTGACTTTTAAGTAAAAATGATCTCCCACTTGAAATTCCAAGTGTCTTGTTTTCTGGTCCGCATAACTTTTCTGTCTATCATGTGCCTCCTTTAAGTTATGTTGCACCTTTCTTACCATACTTTCCATTTCTTGGAGCATTTTTGGTCCAACCATGAGTCTGTCAACTGGGTCTTCGTAGCTAATTGGTGTCATACACTTTTTTCCGTATAGTACCTCGAAGGGGCTCAATTTAGCTGAAGTTTGGTATCCATTGTTATATGTGAATTCTACCGAGTACATGTAGTCTTCCCACTTACTCGGTTTTGTTCTTACGTACATGAGGAGAGTATCTTCTACAATATGATTTGTTCATTCGGTCTGTCCATCCGTTTGTGGATGGTAACTCGTGATGAAATTCAAATTAGTATTTAGCCTTGCAAACAATTCTTTCCAAAAAGTGGACATAAATTTTACATCTCTATCTGAGATCATTATTTTAGGAATACCATGCAGTCTAAAAATTTCTTTCATAAATATTTCAGCAATATTTATAGATTTAAAAGTAGATTTCATAGGAATAAAGTGTGCAGACTTACTGAGTTTATCGATTACAACCATAATAGAATCATTATGTTTCTGATTTTTAGGCAAACATGTTATAAAGTCCAACGATATGGTCTCCCATTTCCATTATGGTACTGGTAACAGCTGTAATAGGTCGACTGGATGTGGTGTTCAGCCTTAACCTGCTGACAATCTTGGCACCTAGCCAAGTATTATGTCGTTTCACCCTTCATATTAGGCCAGTAAAATAGTATTCTATGTGTTGTTATTGTTTTCTGGTATTCTGGATGGCCAGAATACGGTTTCTTATGCACTTCGTCCAAGATTATTAACTTTAACTCTGTTGAATCTGGTATGTAAAGTCTATTTTTAAATCGTAATAGTCCCTTCTTGTCAATACTCATATATGGTTTATCTCAGTTTACGATACTGTTTTGTAATTCTGCCATTATCTTAGTGTAATTTTTGTCATTAATACTTGTCATCCTTATTCCTTCTTCCAAATCACTTTCTGCCCTGCTGATATTTATCAATAACCCATGGACTCTTCTTCTTAAAACATTTGCTACCTTATTTTCCTTACCCTTTATATGTCTGACCTCGAAGTCGAATTCTCTCAGGAAGGCTAGCCATCTTGCTTGCCTTGCATTAAGATCTAGTTGGCTAAACAGATATTTCACACCGCTATTATCCATCAATAGTAAAAAAAAAATTGCCCATTATGTAGTGTCGCCACATTTTTAAGGCGTGTATTATCACTCCCAATTCTAAGTCATGAGTGACATAATTTCCCTCATGTTATTTTAATTTCTGGGACTCATAACAAATCGCGTGTCCTTCCTGTGTTAGGACACCACCTAGTCCTTCTTTACTTGCATCAACACATACAGTAAATTCTTTATCTGGGTCTACTACCTTCAATACGGGTGCAGTTGTCAATAATTCCTTCAGCTTGTTAAAACTATCTTGACACTTTTATGACCAGTTAAACCTGGTCCCTTTCTTTTGTAATGACATGATAGGGTAGGCTATCCTGGAAAACCCCTCTATAAATATGCGATAATATCCGGTGATTCCCATGAATGACCGGATATCCGCTACATCCTTAGGTACCAGCCATTCCATGATGGCTTTTATTTTCTCAGGGTCTAAGACAATGCCTTCTACTGAAATTACATTTCCTAGATATTATATTTTCTTTTGATAAAAGTCACACTTATCAAATTTGGCGTATAGTTTGTGTTTCCTCAATGTTTGCAGAACTATTCTTAAGTGTTCTTCATGTTCTTCCTCCATTTTAGAATAGACCAGAATATCGTCGATAAATACAAGTACGAACTTGTCTAGGTACTAACTGAAAATATTGTTCATCAGGCACATAAACATGGTTGGTACGTTAGTGAGTCCGAAAGGTATGAATACGAATTCGTAGTGTCCATATCTTGTTCAAAAAGTTGTTTTTCTTATATATTCATCCTTTATCCTAACTTGATGATAATTAGATTGTAAATCCAATTTCGAAAAGATCTTGGTTTCACTTGCTCGATCAAATAGGTCATTTATCGTAGGTAAGGAGTACTTGTTCTTAATAGTCATTTTATTCAATTGTCTATAATCGATACATAGTATTAGAGTACCATCTTTCTTTTTCACAAAGAGGACTGGTGCCCCCCATGGTGAAACACTCGGTCTGATATACTCTTTGCCCAACAATTCCTGTAATTGTATTTTTAATTCTGTCAATTCTGGTAAACTCATTCGGTAAGGTGCTTTTGAGATAGGGCGTGAAACATGTAGTAGGTCTATGGAGAAGTCTATTTCCCTTCTAGGAGGTAATTCAGGTATCTCATCCACAAACATGTCTCTGAATTCACATAGGACAACAAAGTCTTCTAACTTTGGCTTATCTTCCTTTTCTAACAGATTCATTACTTGGATGGAATAAACTTGACATCCCTTTCTCATACATTTCTTGAATTGCATCGCTGAAACTTGTCTAACTGATATAGGTTTTGGTATACCTTAGGTTGTTCTAGTAGTGCCATAATTGTCTTTATAGTTAACCATCTTTGTATAACAATCTAGTACTGTTTTGTGCTTTTCCAACCAATCCATTTCGATAATCATATCATAAGATCCTAGTGGTAGGATGTTCAGATTTATTCTTATGTTTTGACCATCTAAGCTGAACTCAAAATAAAAAATAAAGTCAACTACTTTCCTTTTAGTTCTTGTTGCTAGTTGTACTAGCCATGATTTTGCGTGCTTCAATTTCTTAAGTTTATTTGACTCTACTACATCCGGATTAATATAACTTAATGTAGCTCGAGGGTCAATTAAAATAGAAATTCGAGTGTTATTGATTTTACCTTCGATTTCTACCACAGAGGACTGGTGGTTAGCTTATCGGCCATCTATGGCTGCATTTATCCGATGCAGGCTTCCGCCCACGTCACCCACCATTGAGGCTTCCTACAAATTATGAACAACAGCTCTGTTTGCAGAAATTAAACATGGACAATTCCTCTTTAGATGAGGTTCTCCAAATTCCCAGCACTTTAATGGTTCACGAGGGCTATCCCCAAACTTCTCCATTTCCATATTTACCGGTTTACCGTTGCCTTGCGTATTCAGATGGTTGGAGTGAAAATCGTTTCTCGAAAATATTTTTGTTGCATTCCGATAAGGATCCGATTGGTATCCCTTCTTCCCCTAGTTCATTCGATATTGTTTCTTATCCTTCCAGGCTTTGGGAAACTATGCCTAATGTTTATACTGATCGTAGCACATTCGTGCTTTCCTGAATACTTCACTCAAGGATTTGGGGTTGTCAAACTCAATTATGTCCCTGTAGGACTATGGTAAATAACTTAAGAATTGCTAGATTTTTACCTTATCCTCCTTGATGTAAGGTACGAACCTTAGTAATTACAGGAATTTATTTATAAGGTCCTCCATTGTCATCTGTCCAAGTCCTAGCTCGTAAAATTATTTTGTTTTCCTTTCATAGTATCTTTCAGATAGGTATTGTTTCTTGAAATATTTCTTAAAGTCGGACCATTCCATCTGTTTCTCCTTTAGGCCCTTGGCCAATTTTAGGTCCTGCCACCAAATGTTGGCCTTCCCTTTCAGATTGTATATGGCCATTATGACCTTCATATTGCTAGAATAGTTATATATCTGGAAGTATTTTTTGATGTCCAATAACCATGCCTCAGCTTCTTCTCTTGTTCTGGATTCTTGGTCAAATGTAGCTAGTTTAATTTTCTTGAATTCTCCTTCAAGGTGGTCTACTTGTTTTCTCTTTCTGTTTATTTTTGTTTTTTCCTCAGCTGAAGATGTACCTTCACACGAACTGTCTCATTCTTTTGTTTCAGGTCCAGATTTCTTGGAAGCCCTCTTGCTAACTTCTCTGTCATTATTATCGTCCTTTGGGATTTTCTTTGTCACTATACTATGCAACAAGACTTCATTTATTTCTTGTTGTTCCTGCCGAGCTTTCTTCATCTTTTCATTGTCAGCTTTGAAAACCTACAATTTGATGATGAGATTCCTCATTGTTTCAAGTACTTCAGTAGGTGAGCTTCCCTCACTATTCTGTCTCTGATTTTTAGGAAGTTTGTGTTCATGATTTCCATCAATTCTGATTTCCCTGTCATCCTGTGCTACCATGATTAACACAAAACTTAAAAGTTTTTTTTTTTTTGTAACAATAAAGGTTTCTTAGTTTTGCATAAGTAAAAATATATGCCAAGAAATTAATATGGCCTAGTTCAAGGAACAGTGTTGTAAACTTTTCTCTAATACCATATGTAATGATCCTCATATTTACCAAAAAACTAAATTTTGTTTCGATAATTTCTTAGTCAAAGAAAGGGTTCAAATTAAGCCACCCTGTTATCAATTTGGTTATGAAAACCCGTACTAACCTTTGCTTCAAAAATATAACATAAAATCCTTGCCACATATTTTCTACAACTATTGAATTTCTACTTACCACAAGTTTCCTTGTTTATATCAAGAGTGAAGTTATAAGGGAAGGTCCTCAATACTTTGGCAAACCCCCTTTGTTTTATTTTACCCATATAGATATACATATATATAGACTACGTATATAAGGGGTAGTTTTACAATGCATGCTGCAACTCACTTTTAAATCTCACAAGGATACCAAGTTTATGCACAACCCACTTGTGGGTGCTACCCTAGGTAGCTTTAACTGATACCCAGTTATAAAGGACATGGGTCAGGTTTTCTCCTTTCTCTTACACCCGAAAACTGACCTAACTACCAGGTCCCAGTTATAATGTGGTTCTTGGGAATAATGGTTGACTGTACAGAAACAAAAGATTCGAAATCCAGTGGAAAGTTGACAGCTAGGATCCACTGCTATATTAGATTTACATAGGGGGCGAGAATGGTTCAACCCGAGTTATGACGATGTCAAATCGAAACCATATTTAAGTGAAAGAGGAGGTATATTGCCGTGATAGTTAAAGCTCTGTAGCTTCAATTAAAAGTCGCCCTGCAATTTCCTCTGTAATTAATGGCCCCATACCCGAGGTGTCACTATCCCTCTGCCATTGTCACATGGCTACCCATCCTCCACACTCCCTACATTTACTACAAGGCATTGAGGTGATGCTTAGGCTTCGAGGTAGGTTTACAGTTTTATCATTCTTGAGTTTTCTCTTTCGAAGAGGTTATGTTTACCCCAATTTCAGAGGCTAAGTCAGTGAGTGATGAAGGTCGCTCCATGGTATAACTAATGACGCAAATGAGACCCTGGTAAGTTCTTCTTAGCCTAGTACTAAAATAGCTAATAAGGGTTGGTACTCTTTGGAAAACAATGTTAAGAAATCGGTGGTTCTGTCAGTTATTGTAGTATCTATTCACGCCTATGGTGTTATTCTTTGCGAGCAGTCTCTCTGTAATCCCTTTCGAGGTCACCCTTAGTCTTGAAAGAAAAAATGGTTCCTCCCTGAGAATGTCGTTATTCCTTCTATGGTCAGGTGATTGATATCCCTCTGTCGTAGTTACCGAAATTTTCGGAGTTAGGGTTGCTCGAAGGAATTCATCATAACACAAGTAAGTAATGGAATTTCATTGAACTGAGGCAGGTAGAGGTCTTACGAAGAGTCTCCGTATGACTTCTTAAGTCATGGTATACAAGTAGGCTTGTTTTCATTGTCCCCATTATCGTTATCCTCAAAGAGTCTCCCAGAGAAAGGTTGGTCCTATGCATAGTTCATAAGTATAGATTCTTTCTGTTTGGGTAGGTTAAGATTTCTTCTATTTACTTCTCTTCCAATGAATGGATTCTTCCTTCAGTATTTCTATCAGACCCTCCACTGGTTTTCCTCTTACCGAGGTTATCTTTCATATTCCTGGACACTTGGATATTATAAAGGAAAAATCCTATGGCATGACTCTGTCCTTACTGTTGATATTGTTGGTTAAGTATATATAATAGTTATAGATTTGGTTTAGGGTTTATTTAAACTTAACTCTTTTTTGTGTCCATAATCTGTGTGAAAGGATCTGTGTTATTACTTTGGATTTATTCTTGTGGAAATTCGTTACAGCTTACAAGTTAAAAGTTTCATCTATAAAAACTTGTTATTGTCACTAATGGTGGGTCTTGCTATTGTGAGGACCCATTAGAAAATATACAATTCCCTCCTCCATCGGCCCGAACATTTAGATGAAATAGCAGGCAAGGGGACAAGGTTTAAAACCCACGCCTCCATAGATAAGTGACTTTCTGAAAAGGAAACACCACTAGTTTAATTGTTATCATCTTACTACAACTATTTTTCTTTTGGTACTAAATCCCCGACTAAAATTAACGTTTACAGGAATTTTTTCGTTGCAGGTTCTTTGTCTGTGTGAGTTCTCGGATACCTGTCACTATCTCTTGCACAAAGGTATTTGGGTTCTTACCCGCTCATTTTTCGGGCTAACTTTACAGGTTCTAGCAACGTCCAAGGAGATCGCAATTCAACTAGCTTCATTTAATAAATTAGTTTTGTGTCTACTGAAATGTTTATTGGCTCGTTGCCAGTTCCTGTACTAAGTCTGTAATTGAATGTAGATCTGATCAACTATGTTGTATACCTTTTCTGCAATTATTGAAAGGCGGTCTTGAATGAATCTACTTAGAGAGATAATCTATTGTTAAAGTGTCTCTATCTTTCGATCTCGAACCCCAAAATTGTTATTTGTGCACTCGACTTTGTACTATGTCATTGGCCTATTTCGTTACACAAAGAGAAAGGTTTTCATGTAGCTTAATACTGGAATTATGGATATCTTTTGGTCTACTGAACTTCTTTTACGTTGAGTGAAGCTCCTCAGTTGTTGCTTTTAGCTAGAGTATTCCAACTTCGATGCATTTAATTTATACTTGCAATTGTAGGTTTGTTGAAAGTTCCTCATATTTAGAATATCAGAATAATTCCTATGAGAATATATATATTTGTATATTCTTAAACGTTTTATGTAGACCTAGGGTTCTGTATTTCATTGTAATGCCTGCCAACATGAAAGAACTTCTATGAAAATACATATATATATGTTATCCTCAATTTTGGTTATCAAGATGATGACATGATAATGACATGGTAATAGAAGATCTATCTCTTCTTTAAAGATCATTTTCATGAAAAAAGTTACACTTGTCAGTTTCTCAAAATCACTCTTTTGAAGACAGTACGCAGGCTGCACATATGTTGTCTTGCGGAAGTACTTTGTTTCCGCAGGCTGCATTCAGTCTGACTGCGGACCTTCCGCACTGTGCTAAAGGTCAGG
>SNQJ01S0031089.1:71751-94341 GCA_010110895.2 Picea sitchensis
AAATTGTTCATTTCTATTATTATTATTTTTTTGTTCATTTCTATTATTATTTTTTTCTTGTTCATTCTCTGCAATACCTAAAGTATAATTAAATATTTTCCTTTTGGAGGGCATGTGGTTTGTGAAGATCAGGTTTGTTTCATCATTCTTACTACCAAGGTTCTTTATATTGGATAGTTTATGGTTTGGTTCTTTTAATCCTTTTATTTTAAGTGCAAGGCTAATGGCTCTTTGTAGAGTGTTCGGTTATTGGATTGTTACTCAGTTTTGTAATTGAAGTTTTCATTCCTCTATAGATTGGAGTATTTGATACTTTGTAAGTATATTTGTTTCCAAGTTTTCCATTTGGTTGTTACTCTTTAACATATTCTATTTCTTTAACATTGCTTCCTTTGCAAAATGATTTTATTTTATCATTTAGAGGTGAAATCTTTCATCATAGCTATATTTAATTCATCCAAAATTTTGGGGAAAAGGAGTAGATTGCATAGTTAAGTGGGTGGTCAAGCCCAGGTTTCAGTTCTGAAACCGGGCTCTGATACCATGTATAAGGCCTCTGTCCCCACAGAGCCTTATAAAATACAAGCTAAAATTTAAGAATGAATAAATTATATCCTGTACAATTCAATCATCAATGTATAATCATTTATTATTCAACATAAATTAAATTTATTAACAACATGAAAGTAAATTTAATTAACAACCACATAACACAACAAATTCATGAAATTCATACCTCTGTCTGATGCTAATTCCCCAATCTCTGGTTGTCCTCTCTGTTTCTCTACCCGAACTCTGCCCAAAACTGAATCTTTTCTCCCTGCCAGCTAGGAACAGAGCCTGTCCGGCTCCCTAGCTCCAGGATTTCGTGAGGATTCCTGGCCCCCGAGCCCAAAACTCCCAGCAACCTGGTGCACCCCTATAACAATCCACCCCAAACTCCAAAACCAGAAAATACCAACCAAGAAATACAGTCTCTAATATCCAATATGCTTCCTCTTCCCTAAATTTCCAAAAAGTCCCCTTTTTTGAATGCCTCTCCCCCTCTTATCCTCCATTCACTGCCTCCTCCTTCATTTAATGCCACCCACCTTATCCCTCCATTTACCACCTTATCCCCTATCATACATAAAGTTTTCTAATAAATAAATTAAATTTATTAAGCCTTTAATTCTTTACCCAAACCTTAAATGTGTTAATTAATCAACATATATTAAACAATTAATAATTAATTAATTAATTCATTAATATTATTAATAAATAATCATTATTTAACTAATACACACTAGGACAGTTAATTATTTAATTAACTATACTTGATAAACCATATGCAACTATTTAACTAGGGTTGTTACAACCCACTTTGATATGTGATGTTCATGCTCATACCTCATTATGTTACAAAACTCCTTCCTTTGTGACGATGCGATGAACTTTCTGACATCGCAATGATATGCACATAGACTCATCATCACTATATGACAAACCATAGCACCACGGTGTGATATACGTGCATATTCTGACATCACAATGTCACAAACATTTCCAAACGTCACAATGTGATGAGCATATCCCCTTGTTGTGATGTGATGCATAGAACCTAATGTCGCAATGTCACGTAGTAATGCCTAGCAACACAATGTGATGTCACAATGTGACAAACATTTCCAAACATCGCAATGTCATGAACATAACCCCTTGTCTCTATGTGATGCATAGAACCTAATGTGGTAGGCATAGCCCAACATTACAATGATATACATAGTCCAATATTACCTTCACACAATAAGTTATACATTAATATTTTAATACTTTAATTTATAAATTACATTAATTTTTCAATTATTTAATAGATTTGATACTTGTATTTATTATTTTATACATTAATTTATATATCATTTATGTATTATTTAATTAATACATCAATACTTTATTACATTAATGTATTATTCTATTAATGTATTAATACATTATTAATATTTTTTTATTTAACCTCTCACATTAATACATCAGATTATACATTAACTCATTGATACTTTAATTTATACATTGCATTAAGGTATTAATTAATCAATACATTAATACTTTAATAAATTAATTTCTTTACATATTAATACATTAATTAATAGATCATTAATATATTATTTCATTTATGTAATATCACATTAATGTATTTTTGCATTACTAATGTATTACTTTGTAATAATTAATTTAGTAATAACTCAATTCAATATATTGATGTAATATTTAAATTTAATTGTTAATACATTAATAAAAATAAAATACTAATAATTAATTTAATAGAGTATAAAAGTATTATTTTGTAATAATTAATTTAGTAATAACTCAATTCAATTTATTGATATAATATTTAAATTTAATTGTTAATACATTAATAAAAATAAAATACTAATAATTAATTTAATATAGTATAAAGTGTAAATTTAATATATTAATAGTTTCTTAATATATTATTAGTTTATTAATATATTTTCAATGTATTACTTTATTAATGTAGAAAATTGTGTTAATGAGTTAATGATTATTGTATTAATTGAATTAATGTATAGATGAATATTGTATTAATGAATTGATACTTTCAAGTAAAAATTTAATATATTAATGTTTTGTACTTATATAATAATATTATAAAGTAATTTCAATGTATTTTTACTTTATTATTATATTAATAGTTTAACCCTATATTATTTAATATTGTATTAAGTATTTATTAATTTCATTAATACATTATATTATATATTAATGTATAAACTATAACCTATAATCTCAAAATTAATGGAAATATGCCCTATCCCATCCTCCTCGTAGAAACTAGCCTCTCCCCTATTGAGAGCATGGCTATGACTAGATACCTAATGTATAAGAACAAGTTAAACAACATGGAAGACAAGAGGCTACCTAAAATTGCTTCCAAATCAATTCATAACCAAGTATTTATTAATTTCTATTAATACATTATATTATATTAATGTATAAACTATAACCTATAATCTCAAAAAATTAATGGAAATATGCCCTATCCCATCCCTCCTCCTCAGAGAAACTAGGCTCTCCTCTATTGAGAGCATGGCTATGACTAGATACCTAATGTATAAGAACAAGTTAAACAACATGGAAGACAAGAGGCTACCTTAAATTTCTTCCTAAATTTATCTATAACCACCATCGACTCAAGGATGGCATAAAGACTAGCCTATTAAACTATTGGGGAATAATGGTGTTAAAACCATTTTGCAGAAAAAAGATACCATTAAAAAAAAACGCCAACCAAAAATTTAGGGAAAAAAATGTCGTGGTGATAAAGAGTTAGAAGAAAAAGAAAATTAGCAGGCTATAAAGATGTAATCAACCCTAATCTAGAAGATCAAAATTATCTATCCGTTTTGCTAACCGAAGAAAAATAAGCATTGCTAAGAGATAAGAACAAATTCTCAATGAAGCTCCATAGTGAAATTGAGCTGCTGGTCAATTCCTAAAACGCCATGGATGAAAGAGGTGTCACCCTTTGTGACACTAAGAAGGCTGAAGCTTACGAAAAGCACTTATCTCATTTTCAAAATATTGATCACACCACCAACCTTCCTAACCTTCCACTCAACAAAGTATGGTGATCTTGAAAGTTTCAATGCTTTTCGAGCACAAAACAAAAATTCTAAAGGAATCACAAGTAATCACTTTACCCTCTTAAGGTCTCGATAGACCAATTAAGTCTTAGTGGATCGCTAATCATCATCATCATCATAAATAATTTAATTTATACATTGCATTTATTTAAATCATGTACTTGACATTATTATTAAACAATTAATAATTTACATCCATAAAATAAGTTATTTATCAATATTTTAAAACTTTAATTTATAAATTACATAAAAAAAATTCATACTTCTATTTATTATATTTATTATATTGTACATTAATTTATATATAATTAATATAGTATTTAATTAATATAATAATATTGTAGTTTATTAATGTATTATCTTATCAATATATTAATACATTATTAATATTTATTACTTTATTAATGTTTTAATACTTTATGAATATATAAAAATGTTTTATTTGTATTAATACCTTAATATAATAATATAGTACATTAATGTATTTAATTACTATATAAATAATGTTTTATTGTATCAATACTTTAATATAATAATATAATTCATTAATGTATTATAAATGTAATTTTACTTTATTCAATTTTTATTATTATTATTGTATTTTTATTGTATTTTTACTTTATTAATTTATTATTAAATTAATGTTTTATTAATGTATTAATAGATGTATAGTTTAATAATGTATTAATTAGTTAATTAATACAATATATTATTAAGATTTTTATTAATTAGCTTGTTACATTATAATACATCACATTTCTTGCCCTAGATATCTCATATATAAGGCTTTTCATGGGTTGTGAAGATTTTAATGGCCCTGGTTCTGAGATACTTGGCTTCCCCGGCCCGGGTGCCAATGACTCGTGTCGGTAACTAGAGATAGCATAAAGAGAAGACATCACATTTTACAATAATGTATTGATACTTTAATTAATCAATACATTAATACTTAAATATATTTATTTATTAATACATTAATTAATATGTTATTAATATATTAATTCATTTATGCAATATCACATTAATCTATTTATAAATTATTAATTTATTATTCATTACTAATGTATTACCTTATAATTAATTTAGTAATGCATTTATATTTTATTTATTTAAATATACTATTATTAATGTATTTTTTCATTTTTTTTTTTTAAATAAAAAAGGGGGGAGCCTGCTATAATATATTATCAAAAAACTGTATCAGAATGTACATAGTCAAGAGTCCGAGTCATCCAAAATGCTGCCGGAAACCGGAAACCAGCATAGATACAAAGCATAAACAACTATAAACTATTGGCACCTGTCCTGTCCGGAGGAAACCAGGACAGGTGCCCAAAGTCTAAGAAAACATAAAATAGTAGCATAAAACTAAAAAGCCATAGTACATGAAAAGCCTAGGTAGTTGGTGACCTGTCATCTTCATTTGTCTTCCACGTGGAGCCGGCCGGGATGGCGAAAGACTGCGCACAAAGGGGACATTTCCGCCGAGCTGGAGCGCCAGAGTAGGCATCGAGAAGCACGTCCAAGCGTTGGCCCATGATGAGTGCCCGATGCTCCAGGTCAGCCATGTGGCCTCGGAGCTCAAACACCAAGGACAGGTGCTCCTCGCGGAGGAGAAAGCCATGCATGTCACCACCTTCGCCGTCGGGCGTTCTTCACCTCGCTTCATCCTGCCCACCACTTCGACCTTCCTTTGTCGGCGCACCTCCAGCATCAAACGCAGCCTCCATTTCCGGCCAGGGAACCTCTTCCACAATGCAGCCAGGAAAGTCGGCTTCCACCCCCAGATTGTGTTTGCAGTCCCCACTGCTAAACCTCCCTATATCGCTCGGCGTCTCCATTGGCGTCAGGTTCTCCAGAGTCAGGTCCTCCTCTACAATGCAAGCCGGGTACAATTGCTCAGTGCCACCCTCCAACATGACAGTGTCCATGCTGCTGCGACCCATTTCCTTCTCGGCTATGGTGGAGAGCAGAGATTGCTCCTCGGCTCGAGCCTTCTTCCTCAACAGAGAAGTAGTCATGACTAGAGCACGTTCGAGTTGCTCTCTGCGTTGTCGCTGCTCCTTGCGGGCGTACCAAGCAGAGCCATGGCGAGGCGTTCCTCGTTTCCTCGTCATGTTGCAGAGCGCTGTCCAGGAAATACACACAGGCTGGGACGAGGGTAGAAGCCAATTGAAGGCACAGGTAGAAGAACTCGCATCAGTGCTCCATGAATGGATGGTGAGCCAGGGCGCAAAGAGTGCGTAGTTACACCAAAGCCTCCAAACACAGAGCAGAGCCGAGACCGGAGCAAGAGAAAACACATAATCCAACTGCAAATACCCATGAATGCCTTTAACATCGCGCTTTCCTGACTCGTAAATGCTCGCTCGAGGGAGGAGTCCTCCCATTGCAGAGCTGGTGTTATTGCGGTCCTGCATCTGTAATGCGGGTGATGTGGTTACCACATCCAACATTTAAACCTTGGCTGAGTGCGGGGCCAATTGGCACTCCTTCGCCACTTGTCACCCCATACGGGTTTAATGTATTTTTTCATTACTAATGTATTACTTTATAATTAATTTATTAATAATATACTATGTATTAATATTTTATAGAAAAATATTTTCCTTTATAAATGTATTTACTTTTTTAAATAATTAATTAATTAAGATGTTACATTATTCTTTTATTATTACTTTAATAATGCCTTTACTTTATTATATTTAGTGTATTATTTTATTAATCAATTTATACTTTACAGTATACATTAATGTAATGTATTAATACTTATGAGTATACATTACACTCATGTAAAAATTAATTATTATATTAATTGTGTAAGAATATATTAATAGTTGTCCTTCAAAGAGGTAGAACAACCACTTTATAAAAGTGGTTGAGATACGCGGATCAGCCCCATTTTTCACCTTTCCAAACTAATGGGACAGATCCACCTATATCAACCACTTTTATAAAATGTTTGTTGCTAGTTTTGTAATTAATATCATTATAATTCTAAAATTCTAGTGATCTCTTTTCAACGACTTTTTTATAAACCAACCTTCATAACTATTGCATCATATATGCATATGTAAAGTTGTAAAAATGTTTGATAAAAATGCCAATCATATAATAATTAGGTTTAAATGAAAAATAAGTATAACTCATGTCAAATTCATAACCAACATTATGTATGTAGCACAATCCAACTGTAACACTATATATTAGCATTTAAATTCAACTGTACATATTTTAATATATTACTAGCATACCCCGTAAGTGGGCGAATGAGAATGCCGAAGTAATGGGTGATTTTTATATTAACGGTATTTGATGTAAAAGATGTGGAATAAAGAAGAAAAGAAATGAGCATTAAAAGAATGTGTACAAATTGCAAGCTTAACTTTAATGTTATGTTATGTGTTTTTCATCTTAAATCAATGTAAAAAAAGTACATTGATTTAATATTTTATGTGGTATGTGAAGAAATGTACGAAATAGGAAAAGTGAGTTAAAAAATTTTAAGGAGTAAAAAAGAGCATGAAAATGTGTGCTAAATATATTAAGAAACAAGAAGCATCCATGACATATGAAGGACAAAGATATGGAGTAAATGTATTCATATGAGAAGAGTAAGAATGGGTTACAACGTGAAACCATATAAGATTGGGTCCAGTAAGTTTAGTATTTGAAAAGGCATTATAAGAAACCAGATGAATCCATGAGGATATGAAGGGAAAAAAAATGAAGTACATATCATAGAGTTATGGGTTATAATGACAAAGCATGTAAGTGTGCTTCTTCTTTTTTTCTCATTGCAACAAATGTGCTATCTTGAATTTTTCCACAACGGTCAAAAGAGAAGAAGGGGGACATGTGAAAACCTACTAATGATTTGATGTGTGATATTGCAATGAAGGTTAAGCCTTGTCATTCAACCTTTCCAATGTCTATGGTTGCCTTGGAGAGTGTTAATCCTTGGGATTTATGTATAGTCAAACCCCATGCCATTTTGAGTGGGATTTGTTTCGTATTGCCACGTTTAATGGGTGTGATTGGTATTTTGTTGGGGTTGACATCATTCCATGGTGGACTGATATATGTATCAAACTCCACAACGACATATGTTGGTAAGATTGGAGGGTTGATTCCTTCTGTGTAATAAATTTGAGTGACCAAACCTACTGCTCCATTAACCAATCCTGTTTGGATCCATAAATTGCAGGTCAGCATAACACATTGGCCAATGCATAACACAATTTCTTGTTCTAATTGATGGTCATCATCTTCCTTAAATATAAAAGAGCCAAGGCGTTTGCGATGTAGCGTGCTATTGCCCTATTCAAGGATTAAATCATTTTTTTACTATGTTGGTACACCAAAGTATTTGTTGCAAATAGGTGTATGGCCACATTGAAGTCTTTGCATTCTGTTGTAGACAAGTATGTATTTGTACGGGATTGAAGGATCTCCCAATCTTCTTGTAGTGGAGATGCATTCCGGATGTTTGTCAATAGGCGATGAAATTGGACTTGTTGTATATCTTGTCCTTGTTGGTAGAAGCTTGTTTGCAAGGTTACAACAGTGATGGAGTTCCACAAAGACCTTCCTGGTGTTGCACATGTATACAAAGGTTTATCCATAATAGGCAAGAGTTGTCCTATATCACCAACAAGAATTATAGAACAATGACCGAATGCAAAATTGTTGACTTCTGGAAAGGCTGCACGTAGACGACTTTCAATCTGCACAAATAGTTTAGGCCCGATGAAGCTCATTTCATCAATGAGGACATACCATATATGTTTCATCATTTCCTAGAACACTGCCAATGTTTTTGTTTGCAAAGGTTGGAAATTTTTTATTGGAATCTTAACTGTTGAATGTATAGTGGTTTCTTGTATGTTGAAAGCTACAACTCCAGTGGGAGAAATAAATAGTATTGGACTATGTCCATATAGATATTGTTGATTCAAATAAGCTTTAATGCAATTGATCAGATAATATTTTCCAGTGCCAACAGTTCCTTGGATGATCATCATGAGTTGTTCTTTTTTTTCTTTTTTTTTTGAATGATGTAATACTATATTTAATGCCTGATATTGTTTGTGTGACAATGTATTAGCTGCTAGATTGATAGGTTTGTTCCTGTGTCTCACATCCATACAAGGCTGATTGGTTTCAATGAATTGTGTTGCATAAGTAAGAACTGCTTCTGGAATGTCTGGGTTGTTCCAACAATAGTTGGTGTCAAATTCACAATGTCCAAGAATGGCAAGCTTGTTGAAGTCTATATTGGCAACAGGGATCAACCTTGATAATAATTCCCACTCATTTATCTCCATGTCTGGATGCATATTTGTATCATTTTCTTCAACTTCCTCTAGTGGTGGTTCTTCAACATTTGCAAGGGAACAATCTACATTCCATGCATGGTAGGTTATTTTTATGTTCTGCCAATTATGTACGATAACATCTCTTGACAAGCCTATCTCAGTTGCAAAGTTACTGAATGGTTTGTATAGTAGCAACTCACTCCAACAAAATTCTTCAAAGGATTTGGAATCTGGTGTCGGAATGACTATGAAGTGTGGCCAGATAAGGACAGTTACTGAAGAGCTCCTTCGTCGCCAAGGGTTACTTTTTCTATGGTGACTATATGACCAATATTTTGCAATTTCAATGAGAAGGAGGGGTTGAAGGCAAGGAAGTCGAGTGACATAGGAATCAATGAAGGTATACCTAGATAAACAATCAGATGGATCTTTAGAGACTCGACGAAAGATATGGTGAACAACATTTAGTGTCATGAAAAGCCAACTAAATGTGACAAGGGGGAGTTTTTGTAGCATATGACAGGTTTCCTAGGTGCCTATATCTCGATCAACTATAGCTTCTGTGTGCAAACGTTTATAGGCAAATGAAGCAGGATATGTAGGAATCAATGTATCTGTGATTCTAGTCAACATATGATGATAGATTTCTGACCGACCCTCTGCTTTAGAAGCATATTTGGAAATATATTTCATAACTGCGTGATGGGAGAGGATAGGTTGACAATCCATATTTGCTCGCCATATTGTTAATATGTCAGGGTTATGGATGTTTAGACGATCATGATTCCTCGAAGGTTCATATTTTTTTTTACCAGAAGCATCAATGAAGAGAGAAGAATTACACTGTAAGGTCCATGGGCAATTATATCTAAATTGGAGCTTGGAGGCTTTCATACGGAGACATGTTGTCTCTGTGCACTTTGTATGGCGTTGTACCTGATTGAGGAGCTATGTGTAGTCCTTAAATGGATGTGAAGTAAGCAGGGTTGTTGTATATTTTAAACAAGGGTCATCCTCAATGCATTGATGCATTTGTAGATTTGTAGTATGGTCACTTCAAGGATTCCGAGCTGTTACATATTTGTCGAAGAAACCCTTAGCATAACTCATTTGTATGGGGTCTTCCCAATCCAAATTTTCCATTTCTGGAGCACCTTGTAACCACAAGAAACCATGAATATGTGCAGAGCCTCGGTGTTTCCATTCATACCTGCATGAACCAATAATAGAATGTTAGAGATATTTTACACATATATTTATTTATGAGCTTTGTATAAATATAGGTTAAAGTAAGATGTGATATACCTGTACCAAAAGTCTTGAGTATGGAAGTATTTTTGAAGCATTTCCTAATGAAATATTTCAAACCTTTTATGCATGTACAAAGCAATAGTGTGGGGTCATTTAATGAGATTACAGACCCTCCATTGT
Source organism: Picea sitchensis (assembly GCA_010110895.2). NCBI lineage: Eukaryota > Viridiplantae > Streptophyta > Pinopsida > Pinales > Pinaceae > Picea > Picea sitchensis. The sequence goes on from SNQJ01S0031089.1 coordinate 82,145, forward strand.
TGACGTAGAAGTGGATTTGAAGGTGGAGAGGTACCCATTACAGCATGCAAGTCTGGCCATTTTGTGTCTGTTGCACTGAGTGTGAAAAACAATGTGGGGAACCCTATTTGTGTGATCATTTATGTCAATTCTCTTCTACGAGAATTCCAGTGTGCTCTAGTCCCTCGAAGTTGTGAACCAAATCACATAACATGCTCTAGTAGTTTATTGGTAGGTAAAGTTTGTAGGTGGGAGCAGAGGGCCTCAATAGTGGTTGGAATGTTGTTCTCTTGGCTCTTCTTTACAAACATTGATGCACTTGATTGACTGTGATGGCGCATGATGAGGTTGTACACGAAGTAGTGAAATCTTGGGTGGCTACCAAATATGTTGTCATGATAGCGCATCAACTGGAGTGCATATTGGTCAATGCGAATGTTTTTTTGTTGTGGCTTGCCATGGACTACATGGCCAGTTGGGAATAGAGAAGCAAATTCCATATCAAATAATCCCTTGGTAGTATATTCATTCACTAGTGTTGCACCTATTTGTGTCCATTGAAGTACATTTAATGGGGGGGATTTATTTTGAATAAAATGATTGATTTTTGTTAGTTCTCGATGCATATTAGGCAAGCGGAAGGCAAAGGAAGTCTGGTTTTCAACAAAGTTTGGAGCAACTTGAGTTGTATCTGAAATATCAGAAGAAATGGTGTGGAGTCGAGAAGAGATGTCTGTAGGTAAAACTGGATGTGAAGCAATCAACGTGTGGTTGAGTTGGACATATTTGTAATATCTATCATTTTGTATCTTGTAGAGAAGTGCATTCATGATATGAGATTTGGTCACATAACAATCATATGAGTTTCCCTCGATGCCATGTCTTCGAACTATTAATATGTCCAAATCTTCAAGGTGGCATGGGAGGGAACTAAAAATTGTGTTAATGTTTTGTGGGAAACTAATAGTGTGACCACTATATTTGTATTGGCCACTGTGAGCATGGCTAACCTGTAATAGCGGGCTCACTCAAGCGATGAACATTTCTTCTACTTGGGTGACAATTGATAGGACAAGGGGTTGTTCTCCAGGATCCATATTATTCCATTTAGAGAAGAGGTGGCCATTAGGTTCCTTGTGGCAGCGATAATATATAAAACCATCGGGTGATATGGTTGTACGAATCCCAGGGTAAGATTCCATACAAGTATTACAATTATGTATTTTCGACAAGGCATCGATACGAGTTCAAAATGTTTGAGTAATATAGGCAAGGGATTGGTGTTGAGTAGGTTCAAATGGGAAATCCATTGGAAGGTGCTTTCCCTTGGATCTTGTAGCTCGTCTACACTTATTTAGTTCATCTTTGTGATGTAAATATTGTTTGAGATGTTTTTCATTTGCTAGGGTATTTAGTGTAGATGGAATACTGTTGAGTTGGTTGGTGAGATTGAAGTTGAGATTAGAGGAGGTATGGTAGGTATTGAGTAAAGGGATGTTATTAGTAGTTGAGGGCATAAATGGTAATGATGGGTTTGTTTTTGAAGTTGATGGAGTGACACATATAGTTTTCATTTGGGTTAGTCCGTGAACTTGATTCCTAACTATTGAAGATGTGTAGAATGGTGTAGTAGTATGGGTAATGGCTTGGTGTTGAATATGATCAAATGGAAATTCAATGGAAGGATACTTTTTCTTGGATCTTGTGAGTTGTCTATCTTTATTTAATTCATCTTTGTGACATGAATATTGTTTGTGGCACCTCTCATGTTTTAGGGTGGCTGGAGTAGATGGAAGACTATTGTGTTGATTGGTTACATTGAATGTAAGGTTGGAAAATGTATGGGAGTTCTTGGAGAAAGGGAGGGTGTCATTATTTTTTTGTTGTAGAGATGGTAAGGATGGATTTGTTGTTGAAGTTGATGTAATTGTGTGTGGTTTCATAATGATGTTTGCTGGTTGAAATTGGAGTTGTTTTAGATGAGGTAAAAATGCAGGGAAGATATTTTGTAATGGAATGAGTTGATGGCTATGTTGGCCAATTGGTGCACATTCTTCGAGGTGGCCACTGTGGAGATTATGATATTTATCCAAATGAAGTGATGTATCTTTGAGTTCTTTGATACTTTGAATTGTGAGTTGATCATGATTCTATACAAACATAACCATTGATTTATAATACACATCAACATTTCATTAAAAGGTATATTGAATATTTGAAAAAACATATACTGAAATAACTAAATTTATAAGTACAATATATATTAACAAAACAAATAGTATAATGAGGTAAGTGAAAGTACAAATGATAAATGTAACATAAAAAAATGAATATAGATACATGAATTAAAGAAACAAAAGAGGTGTATACAAACATAATATATAGTAATAGTAGTATACAATGATAGGAATAGTAATTTACAATTGTAAAAAAGTGTAAGAATAATATGTAACCCTTGATTATTGAAAAAAAAGCATAGTATGTAGCAACAGAAATATACTTTAGAAACCAATTGTAAGAACATACTAAAACTATTGAGATTTTCATGAAGAGGACAATTTATAATTTCCACTTGTAAAATTTGTTGAAACACAATATATATATCTATGAAAGATATGGGTTACAAACATTGATGTTGCACATGATTTGTAGATAGTAAAGTAAGGTAGTATTGCAAGTATTGTCAGAATGAAAAACATGTGTACAAAATATATACAATATAGAGAGTGGTGACCACCCGAAGCACCATGTGTAGATAAGGAGTGAGATTTAAGGGTTGTGCCTTCTTTCTCAAACCAAGTTTTTAAATCATGAGATTCTTTGATGTCAGGATTGATGGAAAGTTGGAATCTGAAAGTTGTACTAATCAATCTCTGATTGAAATCACTTACTCTTCCAGCCTTTATAGCAATCATTGGAAAGAAATTGGAAGTTGAATTTTGTTGGAGGCCATCTTTATTACAAAACATTCCCCATAATGTAAGGTCAACACTACAACCTGACATGTCCTTCAATTCAAGGGTTTTCTTTTGGGTCTTAGTGCCATTCTTCCTTAATATGGTGGTTACTTGACTAATAGATATAGAAAGACCAAGGATATCAACAACATAGTTAGTAGGTAAAGTTGATAGCTCATTGATAGGAGTAAATTTGAAGTTGTGGGTTGCAATTAAATGGTCATATTCATTGGAGGGCTCTATAACTGAGGTATTATCTAGAGTGATTTCCCATTCGTTTTCTAAATGGTTGTATTCTTTGTTTATAGGTTTGATCAACCCTCTAGAGATTAGATAAACTTTACCAATTTGTATTGAAGGATGGAAATGAAATGCCTGTGTATTAAAGAAAGTAATGTGGATCTCGATATTTTCATTGTCAAGTGCATCAAAGCTAAATACTTGACCAACTCCTTTGGAATTTGTGAAAGTATATATATCATGCTTTGAAATGATTCTAGCTTTGATGGTCCATGGATGCATGTATGCATTCGAAGAGTTGATAGGGATTATTTTTTGAGGCATGGAATTTGTTTGTAATGTATGCATGGTAGAGTGATGTACATTTGTGTGTTAATGTGGGTCTCCAAGGATGTCAACTTTTAGAGATAGAACCAGAATATTAGTAACTATAACCAGCGTGAAAAGTGGAAGAAATTATGGTAGGTATCAATAAGGTATTGAAAAAACATTAATTAATGAAAAACGTGTAAAAAGATTGTATGTGATAATTCATACCTGTTGTGTTCGGTAGATCTGCAGGTGAAGTTGTTAAGTTAAACTAGTGAGCCACTTTCAATTTTTATCGATGTGAAATAATCTGCAACGCTTGAAGAAAATATGACTTGTATAGTATCACCTCCATCAAAGAGGAGTACAATATATCTTTTTGCTGCACTTTTTTTTAAGTCTAGAACCTGTAGGATAGGAATTAATTATTCTTCACCATTTTGGATTTTTGTTACATCCTTATCTGTTAAGATAAAAGACATTGTCTTGGAATGTGTTTTTGTTGGAAGAGCTATATGACAAAAATTTATACTTTCCTACCGAGAACATGTCCAAATGAATATGTTAGTACAATTATATATATGGATATGAATATGAGCTATGAAAGGGAATATATTGTACTATGATTAGCATTATACAACACATGGAATAAAAGGCGCCTACAAAGAACATGTCCACATGAATTTATTAGTACAATTATATACATAGATATGAATGTGATCTATGAAAGGAAAAGAGTGTATCTTTGTTTTTCATTATACAACATGTGGAATAAAAGGTACATCTAGAAGCTTTGGTAATTTATAAAGTAGCTTGATGGTGTAAATATATGAATGACATAGCTTAGAAATTTTTTAGTTTGTGAATGACATATATCATAAATTGATTTATTGTATGTTTAATATGTAAGTAAGATTTCAATAGGCATAGACATTAATAAATTCATTGGAAATTGTATTTGTGTGTTTGTATTAAAATGATTTTTTTTTGTTTCTTTTTAAATTGGTGACAGTTAATAGTTTGTAATAGTATGAGAGAGAAATATTTATTGAATTATTTTATTGTAATCTAGGAGAGTAGGTATACTAAAACTAAAATGCATATTTCACAAATTTTCATTAAGTAGAATGCATTTAAATATGAAGGTAGCACATATAAAATACATATTAGTTTAAATTAAATACGAGCGTAACACATATAAAATGCATATTACTTTAAAAAGAAAAAAGAATGGTAGAAGTGAAGAAGTGCTTAACACATTAAAGTAATAAAAAAAGTATAGCCGCATGTATGAAAATAGTCTAAAGAAAGTATGGTAGGGAAAAAAAATTATTTCATATTTGATACTACCATGATATACATATCTTGGAGAAAACTATACAAATAGAAAAAGTTGAGTAGCTAGATATTACAGATTTGATACAACCATGATATGCATATTAGTCTAGAGAAAGCATGGTAGGAAAAGAAAAATATTTCATATTTGATACTACAATGATATACATATCTTGAAGAAAACTATACAAATAGAAAAAGATGAGTAGTTGGATATTTCATATTTGATACTACCACGATATACATATCTTGGAGAAAACTATAGAGATAGAAAAAGATGAGTAGCTAGTTGTGTTTCTTAAGCCCACAGATTTTTTTAGCTCTAGTTTTGCACTCTTTGATATTCTTGTCATGATAAGGTTTAAGACCATTTTGAGCTAAACGTTGTATTGATTCATGTTTCAATGCGTCTGCTATAGTGTCATAGATTATTCCAAAACCTGTAGAGAATGGACCATTTGTTGTGAAGCATAGATGAATATTGTTTGTCTATATGAAACATTGTATTTGTGTGCGAGTTCCTCTTTTATTTTTGGTCTAGAAATATTACCGCTTCCAACATGGATAACTTTGATTTGGAATTGTCTTCTATGTAGATGCAAGTCATCTAAAAGATGGCGTGTAAAAATTGTATAGCATTTATTTGGGGCCAGACTTGTTGTTGGTGGTTTTTCCATGGTTTTCAAACTTGACTATCTGAAATAGGATATAGAAAGAAAAATGAAGAATAAGTTTTGTATGACAATGTAATTTTTTAGAATAAGAAGAAAAAATAGCAAGATGAAAAAATAATACATAAGAAAAAAAGTGCATATATATGTGTGTGTGTGTGTACAACTATGAGCTAACAAATTTAATTAGTACAATTAGTTTAAATACATGTAATATGTAAAATAAATTGGTAGAAGTAAATGAACAATAAACATTGTTTAAAGTAAAGCAATAATACAAACAAAATGGATAAAATGTAGAAGTATATAGGGTGAGTAATTTGATAAATTAGTTTAAATACATGTAATATGTAAAATAAATTGCTAGAAGTAAATGAGAAATAAAAATGATTAAAAGTAAAGCAATAATACAAACAAAATGGATAAAATGTAGAAGTATATAGGGTGAGTAATTTTATAAATAGATAAAATGTTGAAATGGAAAGGGCTAGTAATTTTGGAAATGGATAAAATGTTGAAGTACAAATGGTGAGTAATTTCATAATGCATTGTTGTGTATAGTTGTCTATGTATAAAGGTCATTGTTGGTGTATATAATTGATGGTCATCCCTCTTTAAATGGGTTCAAATAAATGTCCATTGCCAGTTGGGATGTGTAAGGGGGGATTCATAAATCCACACAACCCTTACTTCTGACATAAGATAACATTTCTCACCCATCAGATTCTGAGTTTGAATAGCAGTTTTGTGTAATGTGTCCATCAATCTAGCAATGAAGAGTAATATAAGAACTATTTAATTTCCATATTGCATGAAGATTTGAAAATGATAAAATCTAATCATATAGGTATAATATTTAAAGTTAAATATAAATAGAATGGAATAAATATAAGAAAAATATAATTGTTCAATAAATTAGAGTAAAAATACAAACAAAATGGATAAAATGTAGAAGTATATAGGGTGAGTAATTTCATAAATAGATAAAATGTTGAAGTGGAAAGGGCCAATAATTTTGGAAATGGATAAAATGTTGAAGTAGAAATGGTGAGTAATTTCATAATGCATTGTTGTGTATAGTTGTCTAAGTATAAAGGTCATTGTTGGTGTATATAATTGATGGCGGGTCCCTCGTTAAATGGGTTCAAAGAAATGTCTATTGTTAGTCTACCATACAACTTGGAATGTGTAAGGGGGGCTTCATAAATCCACACAACCGTTACTCATGACGTAAGATAACATTTCTCACCCATCAGATTCCAAGTTTGAATAGCAGTTTCAAGTGTTACTCTGTAATGTGTCCATCAATCTAGCAATGAAGAGTAATATAAGAACTATTTAATTTCCCTATTGCATGAAGATTTGAAAATGATAAAATCTAATAATATAGATATAGTATTTAAAGTTAAATATAAATAGAATGGAATTAATATAAGCAAAATATAATTGTTCAATAAATTAGAGTAAAGTGAAATCAAGATATGAGTATATAGTAAGAAGACAACATATTATGTTGAATATAAACATATTCAAGCCAAGAGTAATCAAAATAAAAACTACAATATGTTTATATTGTGATGAGTATATATTAAATATAAAATAAATGACATTGAATATCAAATAAATAAAAAACAATAAAGTTATTAAAAACAATGTAAATCATTATACAATTTAAATTTAAGTATAAATAGAATAGAAATATTAAAAATAAAATACTAATGGAAAATAAAGAAAAATACAATGAAATTAAGAATATATATATTTGATACAAAAGTAACAAATATAACTAAAGTATATATCAAATATTTAACTATAATAGATACAAGTGTCCTCAATTCTCATCAAAACTTGGGTAATACATTTTTTGAAATTTGTCTAGATTGAAGTTTGATATGACATAGGTTTACTTAATATATGGTAGATTATTATGATCTATAAAGAATCTGAAAAGGATGTATAAAGAAGAGGTACCTAAATTCTCATCAAAACTTAGATAATGCATTTTTTGAAATTTGTATAGATTAAAATTTAATATCACATAGGCTTACTTAATATATGGTAGATTATTATGATCTATAAAGAATCTGAAAAAGATGTATACAGAAGAAGTACCAATACTGTATCATAATTATCTCACAAATTAGGATCAACCCCTAAAGTATTGAAATATTGTCTAAGAAGATTTACGGGAGCCTTAAAAAAATAATCACTTCATATTTATCCATATTTATTAGATGAAAAGAAAACAAGGTTGGAGTCAATGTATACGGTGGTTAGTTGGTGATTTGAAGGTTAAAACACATGCATCAAGCCGTCAATTATGTGGGCAAGGATTGATAAGCTTTTTCCATCTTTTAAAAGAGTAATAAAATCTATACAAATCCAATATGTAAAGTATATATTAATATCAAATATTGATAAGATTTCATGAAATGTCTTATGTTTTCATTTTATATATTTTTATTTTTCATTTTTATGGTTCGAGTTAGATCTTGATAACATTTTATTGAGATAACAAGGAAAATACTCAAAATTCAAAATAAAACATTCTAAAGCAAAACAACTTGCAACATATCAATAAAAAAAAAAAAAACAATTTGCAACAGGCATGTCTCCAATCTATAACATCATATGCTGGTGACACACGATTTCCTTGGTCCATAAGGTAGCATATAATATAACAAAGTTGTCTAAAAGGTAATAACTGGCTTGATTTTCCAATTTTGCTCTAAACTTTGGCCATATATTTCATGAACAATAAACACTATTGCAAAGACTTTTCACACAGCTGTTAGCAAAAATTTCAACCCTATGATTCCACGGAAAATCATGAATCATCAAAATTATTGATCCATATCCATCGTATACGATTACGATGCTGGCGGTCTTTACAATGCCAAGCACGGTAATATATATATTATACACTCATACGTTAGTGTGAGGGAGCGAGCGCAATATTGATTTTCTTCTCGGGGAGTCTGTAAGGTCTAAAAGGTAATAATTGGCTTGATTTTCCAAGTGTGCTCTTAACTTTGGCTCTATATTTCATTAACAATAAACACAACTAATCTATATTAACAATAGACGCAACTAATGTATATTGCAAAGACTTTTTACACATTTGTTTTCAGCAAAAATTACAACCCTATCTCTATTTATTCATACAAATTTTTATTGAACAAACGAAAAATATAAACCAATAAATAAAATTTAGCAAACTAATAAATATAATTATATATTAATATTTTGTTTCACATTAATACTCACATAAATAAAATTTAAAAACTAATAAATATAAATATAACTATATATTAATATTTTGTTCCACATTAATACTCACATATTCTTTTAACAAAATCTATACAAACTCTCATACAAACTAAAAATATAAACTTTTAAAAAACAATGCAATAAATAAAATTTAACAAACTAATAAATATAATTATAAAAAATTGAACAATCTAATTATAAAAATGTAAACTTTTAAAAATAATGTAATAAATAAAATTGAGCTAAGAATGTAAACAAACTAAAAATATAAACTTTTAAAAAACAATGCAAAAAATAAAATTTAACAAACTAATAAATATAAATATAAAAAATTGAGCAATCTAATTATAAAAATGTAAACTTTTAAAAAACAATGTATTAAATAAAATTGAGCTAACTAAGAATGTAAACAAACTAAAAATATAAACTTTTAAAAAACAATGAATAAATAAAATTTAACAAACTAATAAATATAATTATAAAAAATTGCAATAAATACAATTTAACAAACTAATAAATATAATTATAACAAACTAATAAATATAATTATAAAAAAATGAGCTATCTAATTATAAAAATGTAAACTTTTAAAAAACAATGTAATAAATAAAATTGAGTTAACTAAAAGTGTAAACTTTTAAGAATGTAAACAAAGTAAAAATATAAATTTTTAAAAAACAATGTAATAAATAAAATTTAACAAACTAATAAATCTAATTATAAAAAATTTAACAAACTAATTATAGAAAATGGAGCAATCTAATAAAAATGTAAACTTTTAAAAAATAATGTAATAAATAAAATTGAGTAAACTAAAAAAAAATGTAAACTTTTAAAGGACAATGTAATAATTCTGGGTAAAAAGTTCCCTTGAACTTTCTTTTTGGTTTCACATATATTAATTTGTTAATATGTGAATGAATCCATCCCACTATATATTTAAGATCGTGAAAATGTTTTGGTTTATTACCAAGAGAATGATTTCAATTTTAGGAGACTATGACTCTGTTTTGGGTGCGAGGATAAGGAAAACGTTCAATAAAAAAAATATAAAAAAATATCACTTGAAAAATCATTCACGCACTCATAAAAAAAATATGCCATTTTCCAATTCTGATGATTTTGTCCATGGCAGACAATATTGAATTCTTGTTGCTCATGCATACTATGTATTTGTTCACAATATTAATTATGATAATTGTCACTTTATACAGTAGATAAGTAGATACTTAAAGTCTCAAGAATCCATAAATTAAGAATGGAATTCAATACGTAGATTAAGGAGTTAAATGTAATTATGATCTCACGATTTACAAGATGAGGTATATTTAATTTACAAGAATCGTCTAATTCTTATTTAAATAAAATCTCCAAGTCAAATATAATTAAAACTACTTAAACTCACACAGTTTGAATTCAATCGACTAACAGTCTTGATAGAGAGGGATTCTACCAAAACAAGAAACGATTCAAGGATGGTTGAATAGAATGCTATGAGATTAAAGGAGTATCTCATGAAATAAACGCACTGGAAGTGCTAGGAGGATAGACGCATGGATTAACTCCGTACCTTACGTGACCACGCTTTACGTTCAATGGGTTTAAACACCAGTCATGTCGGCCACAACAGAAGCCTAAGGGCACGGAAAATCAGCAAAGGAAAAACCGAATTAACAAGACCGCTTATAAGAGGATCCAGACAGTTTTAAGGAAAAACTCAGACAGGGTGCAAAGGCTTGATAGATAATCCTAATCATGTGTATTACGAAAACGATTTATCATCCACCAGGCAGGCGAATTTCAACATTTTCCAGAACGTTATTCGGTTGATTCTGTCCATGGCAGGCAATTTTGAAGTCTTGTTGCTCAGATCATATGAGATGATGAAGCTGCCAGCAGGGAGGTTCAAACAGTGTCTCCGGTTAATATTGACCAGATTTGGTTACTAATTTTAATGTAATTTGATCTGTATTAATGTTATATAATACAGGGACAGCCAGGGTCTCTTAGCTCAAAATCATAATATAGATATAGATACAGCTTTGTAACTATTCCTTATTGTCCTCAATCTGGCATAAATGGTATGAATATCTAATTAAAGAGAGAAAGAGTAGGAACAGAGCAAGAAAAAGTAAGATAAAGCAATGAAGAAATACAGCTGCCTAAGTTGAGAAGAACACAATTGATTCAAAACCGTGTCAAAGTATTGATGCAGACCAGGCATGCAACCATTTTCGCATACAAGAGAGTAAACGAAATTCCACGTTCATGAAAACAGAAAAACAAGTCCATGAAAGTGCGTTAAATCCATGGAAGCGAAGGTTGTCCTGCGATACACTCAACCCCCATCTCAGTTACCCCATGTAGTAATTGTCCAATGCATCCAAGATCTCAGTAAATTTTCCGTCTGATGCACTCAACCTCCATTGCCTGCTTAATCGATGTCTACACAGCTTGTGCTTGAAATTAATGTGAACTTGTAATGTGTGGCAGAGGAACCATCTCTGGCATTGATTTCATCTTACAGTCGGCGAGGGATTTAGCCGAAGTTGGGTTTGCCCAGACGTACCTTCATTGCAAGTATGTTGTAAGATCCCAACAATTTTGCTTTTAACGACAGGAGTCATTGGCGTTTATATTAATAATAAGAAATCATCCTGAAACGTGACAGCCGTAGCGGACCTAGTCTCTCGTTTATCTAATAGAATTAAAAAGAATGAAGCAAAGTCTTGGCTCGGCGCATGGCCTTTAAATATCTTATCGGGAAACCGACTCTCAGAATAAGATAAACATAGAATTTTCTTAAATATGAATTTTTCCAACACTGTAGACAAAAGTATAATTTTCTGAATAAATATGAATTTTTCCAACACTGTAGATAAAAATAATTATACAGTTGATGACTTCACATATTTGATTTGGATCATATGAAACGTAAATTACTCCTAAAAATTTGGCAATTCTTTATTTTTGTGTGTATGAATTCTAACGTTCTATTACCTTTCATGGCATCTGAGAATTCAGTTGATTTGGATCATATGAAACGTAAATTACTCCTAAAAATTTGGCAATTCTTTATTTTTGTGTGTATGAATTGGAACGTTCTATTACCTTTCATGGCATCTGAGAATTCAGTGATTGATTGATATTTTGATGAGATAGATCTTTAGACGAAAGTTCTAGAAGGATTCCTTTGATTGCATATCTATTTAAGTATTGTTAATGCAGAGTTACCATTTCGGGATCGATCCATCGGGAGGAACAATCAAGCCCCGCAGAACCGCCATTAATATGCACGGGATCGATCCATCAACCATACCTGTACATTTAAAGAGCAGTCAGAAGTCAATAACAATTTACTTTGTGAAGATGGTTTTATTGGTTTATGTGTAGATATTTTTTAAGGTGAAAAAATGAAAAAAAAAAAAATGGTTTT
>SNQJ01S0031089.1:104841-126094 GCA_010110895.2 Picea sitchensis
AGAATTATAATAATATATTAAAATATGTACAGTTGAATTTAAAAGCATAGTGTTACAGTTGGAGTTGGACTGTGCCACATACATAATATATTGGACTGAATTTGACATGAGTTATACTTATTTTTCATTTAACCTAATTATTATATGATTGACACTTTTATCAAACATTTTCACAACTTTACATATACATATATGATGCAAAAGTAAATATAAAAATTAAAATATGGTTTCTATGATCTCAAATGGGAAGGCTGCTTTATTAAAAAAAGTTTACATATGATAAAAAAGTAAAGATAAAAATTAAAATATGGTTTCTATGATTTCAAACACGAAGGCTGGTTTATAAAAAAACTTGTTGAAAAGAGAAAAGTGCTCTAGAATTTTAAAATTATAATAACAATAATTATAAAATTACGATCTCATTCAATTGAAATTTAAAATTATGATTTAAACATTTTCAATTCTAATAATAAAAAATTAAAGATAACGGAGAAAAAATTTGCCAGCTTCACTCCAGGTGATATGGTCAAAGCAAACCCTCAATGCACCGCAGACATCTTGCGTTAACTATGGCTTTCACCGTGCAAAATTCTATATCTTAAATTATAGAACACAATCTACGATTAAGGTTAAGGTTGGGTTGAATGAGAAATCTTAAAATAATAAAGACGAGCACAGCCACAATTATGTGGCTGATGAATTCCCAAAGGCCATTTACATTTTGTATATCTATTAAATTCGTTTATATGTGATACAAATCTTAATTTTAATAAAATTTTAAACTATTTTAATTATGTATTAATTAATTTTAAAATTTTTTATTTTTTATTTTTATTAATATTATTAGATTTTTAAAAAGATTTTATTAAGTTTTAATTTACATCATTTAAAACTCTATTCCTAATATAATTCTAATTTTAATATAATTTTAAATTATTTTAATTGTAGAAAAAAAGTGTGTAGATGAGTGCTCTGCAACCTAGGTTTAGGGTTTAGGTCGAACGATCACAATCTTTGCCCCGCTGAGGCTCATGACTCTGAAGGAGGGAGGGCCAAACGACACCTCTTATAGCCAGGCCACAGCGAATGGAAGCTTGGGAGAAGGATCAAAGCGACCCACCTTCGAGCCTCCTCCAGATCAATGCTCAAAGCTCATGACGGAAGGATCCTTCAAGGATCGGGAGATGGACATTGACCCAGAAAACACGGCTACACCTACTACAACATCAATACCATGGCTACCAGGCAAATGCATCCCACAAGCACCACAGGCCCTTAAATACATCATCAGCTCACCATGCATAGAGGAACAAAAGCAATATATGAGAGACTATGCCCTAGTAGGAAAATTCCTAGGGCTCTGGCCTTTCGAACGAGACCTGATCAAATGGATACAACACTAGTGGAAGCCAAAAGGAAACTATGAACTACAACTGGGATCCAAGGGCTTCTTCACGATCATTCTGCATAACCTTGAGGACCGCAACCACATTTTTTATGGAGGGCCATATTTCTACAACTCAGCAGGACTCTTCTTAAGATTCTGGACTAAGAAGTTCAGCCCTGAAAAGGAAGATTTTGCGCATGCACCAGTATGGATCAAACTATACTCCGTACCCCAGGATTTCTGGCTGGAAGAGGTTCTGGCAGGCATAGGCAACACCATAAGTCTTCAGAGGCCACAAAGCAGAGGCGGTACACTTCCTATGCGCGCATCTGCGTATACCTGAATATAGCCAAGCCGCTCCTAGGATCCATAATCCTAGAATACCATGACAAGGACTGGATCCAAACCATCGACTATGAACACATTCCGTTTAGATGCAAGAAATATCATGAGCACAGACATCTCTTCAGAGAATGCCCCCTCAATGCTCCACACAAAGAGGGGAACCCAGAGTTTGGCAAAGACAAGGAAGGCTTCGCTCAACCTGTAGGAAAGAGAAGACAAGGAGGATGAAAGTAGCCAACCCAAGTAAGTAAAGATCCATCCACTAGTAATAAATATGCAATACTACAAGATCAACTAGAGAATCCATCAGTCCCCAGATACCCCAAAGATTCCCACGCGGAAAACACACCCCAACACATGAGCCTAGGGAGCAAACGACCAATATAGGAGAAGGATCCAGATAACTCATCTTTAGACCCAGCTATCAGCCAGTAAGACCATTTGGAGGTAGAGGATGGGGACGCCAAAATGGAGCTAGAGGAGCAAGAACTAGCTGGGGTGGACCTGGAGCACCTCGAACATGCCTATAAACACCAAAAGTTGTACACCATACCTCAGGATCAACTATGGAAAATGAACAAGGTCTTCCTTAACTCCTCAGATAGATCCACAACTCGATCCAGCAAGGGTCTCGGAATACAGGGTAATCAGTCAAAAAGCCAGAGAAAAACTCAGAAAGACGAAAAGAAAAGAGGAAGGAAGTCGACAAACAAGCTGATACAAGAGATAGGTCACTTCATGGTGAACTTCAGTCAAATCCACCTTATCTTGGACATATTTCCCCCTCTCTCCACCCCCTCGTCCTCATGAAGATTATCTCCTAAAATATAAGAGGCCTCAATGGACGTAGCAAGCAAAAAATGCTACGAGATCTGATCTTTGCAGAAAAATCGGATATATTGTTACTTCAGGAAACAAAATGCACCACTGAAGACATCGACAGGCTACTCCCCCACTGCTGGAAGCAAGGGGAAGAAATTTCTACTGCAGCCACAGGTACATCTGGAGGATTAGCTATCCTTTGGAACACCAACACAACGATCATGGAAAACTTCATCACTACCAAATGGTTCATCATTGCAGACTATAGGCTCATTGGATCCAACAAACTCGGACACCTTACCAATGTCTATGGGCCGGCTAGCCCCAGGGATAAGCAAGCCTTTCTCAGGAACCTGGAGTACCTTTCCACCTTAACTGAGAACAACATATGGATTATCGGCGGAGACTAAAATCTCATTCGCAACCTGGATGAAAAAAAAGGGGGATCAAGACGCCTGGATCAGGATTCTAGTGACTTCAATAGCCTCATTGATAACATCAACCTCATCGACCTAGAAGCCATCAATGGCGTTCACACCTGGACAAACAGAAGAACTGAAATACATCAAATCGCCTGTAGGCTAGATCGTTTTCTCATCTCTGATTCCCTCATGCTGGAAGGGATAGCTCTGGAGGCAAGCATTCTGGATTTCCATGGCTCGGATCAATGGCCCATACAGCTATGGCTGGAGGTGCCAACCACTCCAGGGAAAAAACCCTTCAGGTTTGAACAGTTCTGGCTTAGCCACCCATATTTCCAAGCACGGATCCAAGATTGGTGGAGGGAAGCAGAGGTCCCCCATGGCTCCAAAATGTACAGATTTCAGCAAAGGCTAAAGAACCTCAACCAAAGACTTAGACTTTGGAACAAGCAAACCTTCAACAACATCTTCGACTCCCAAAAGCAGTTGTCAGAACAAATGAGCACGATTCAAAACCAGATCCGGCTTCAAGGGCTAACGAAAGAGCTTAAAACCCAGGAAGCAAGATTAAATCAACAGCTGGAGGCCAAAAAAGGCCAAGAAGAGATTCTATGGAAACAGAAATCTCACACCCAGTGGCTCAAGGTGGGGGACCGAAACACCAAATTATTTCACAGAACCACCATTCACCGTTGACATACCAATAGAATTACGTAGTTAACCTCCACCAACGACCAACCTATCCACTCCAATGAAGATCTGGAGAAGACACTGATAGACTATTACAAAGATCTCCTCACAGAACCCCTCCCAGATAGATCTGAGGCCATAGCCAAGGTCATTAATTATTCTATAGAAAAACTCATCCCTACTACGGCCCATTTCTATTGAGGAGGTGGATCAGGCGCTTCAGGACACCCCCAAAGGCAAGGCTCCAGGTCCAGATGGCTTCACCAGCGATTTGTTTCACCATTGTTGGTCGATTATCAGGGTAGAGGTTTGGGAAATCATTGAAGACTCTCGATCTTCAGGACAAGTCCTCCAGGGTCTCAATGCGACTTTCCTCACCCTCATCCCCAAAGAGGGGCAGGTTTTCCACCCTAAGAAGTTCAGGCCCATCGCACTCTGCAATGTCATCTACAAACTCCTAACCAAACTGATTGCCCGAAGACTCAAGCCCATCTTACCAATGATAATTTCTCCAGAGCAATCAGGCTATGTTGAAGGCAGACAAATCCTGGACAGCGTCATCCTAGCCCATGAAGTTATTCACTCTTTGTAGAAAACCAGAATTCCAGGTATGCTACTTAAACTAGACCTCTCTAAAGCCTTTGATAACTTAAGCTGGGACTATATGCATGAAATTCTCCTTGCCTTTGGCTTCGACAATCTCTGGGTGGACTAGATCCTAAATCTAACCTCCTCGGCTTTTTTTTCCATCCTTATCAATGGATTTCCCTCCCGTCCTTTCTCCCCATCCAGAGGAATCAAACAAGGAGACCCTCTTTCCCCTTTCCTCTTCATCATCATGGTCGAGGGTCTCAGTCGCTCCATTCACGCAGCCATAGCAAGCAACTTGCTGACAGGTCTACCTCTGCATGGTATCTCCCCCCCAATCTCGCATAGCCAGTTTGTGGACGACACTCTAATGATGGGTATCCCTACAGCACGAGAAGCTCACTCCCTCCTCTCGATCCTTCAAACCGTCTCTGAAGCCTCAGGACTGGATTGTAACAAAGACAAATCTCAAATCTTCTTCTTCAATACACCTGGTCCGATTCAATACCATATCTTTGATATCTTGGGATTGAACCGAAGCTCCCTTCCATCCAAATATCTTGGCATCCCCCTGATTGATAACGCCCTCAGAAACACCTCTTGGGAACATCTCCTTTCCTCCTTTGCCAAGAGGCTGTCTTCCTGGACCTACAGAGCCCTAAACCTCCTTAGTCACCTCATTCTTCTTCAAGTTGTACTTCAAGCCCTCCCCATCTATACCTTCTCGACGCTTGTTGCCCCAAAGTTTGTCCTCACAACCATAAAAAGCTTACAGAGGAACTTCCTCTGGCAAGGCCTCAACACAAGGAAGAAAATAGCGCTTATTAGCTGGGACAAACTCTGCCAACCTAAAGCTCAGGGAGTCCTCGAGCTAAGGGACCCCTCTATCATGAATAAAGTCCTGAGCACCAAGATCTGGTGGCGTTGGTTAAAAAATCCCAAGGATCTATGGGCCAGGCTCTGGAGAAGGAAATATGCACCTGATATGGCGAAGAAGAATCTAATAAGGTGGAATGGGGATAACCCTGGTTCCTTAATTTGGGCAGCAGCTAAGCAAAATAGACATCTGGTAACAAATCATGCTTTCTGGGAAATCCGAAATGGGAAAACAACCCTATTCTGGAAAGATTCCTGGCAGCAATGGCCAACTCTAGACCATGAGGACTGGGCTGAGAATATCAACATCCAAGCTACACACGCGGGCCTACCAAAAGTCGCGGATTACTGGCAAGACAATCCAACAGAGGACACCTAGTGATGCTGGTACTTAAATAGGGAGCACCTAAACCTAGAGGCGCATGTGGACCTAAGACCCTGGTAGGAAGAAATGGCCAAAAGAAAAATCCCCAAACTTATAGGAGATGATATCCTACGATGGGGATACTTGCCACAGGGCACCTTCAGCATATGAGAGGCCTATGTCATCAAAACACACTCACACCCTTTACCCATAGGGAAGGTTTGGAGCAAAATTTGGGGCCTTAAACACTGGCCAAAAATTACTCTCTTCCTCTAGCTTGTCACCCATTCGAGCATTCTCACCTGGGATAACCTCTCAAAAAGAGGTTTTGTTAGCCCGTCTATCTGCATGCTCTGTGGAGAAGAATATGATACCATGAATCATCTCCTCAACGCTTGCCCCTACACTGCTCAAGTCTGGGATCAAAGTGCACTAATTATGCGCACCTCGGATCGCAAAAGAGACAACATCATCGACACAATCATGGAATGGAGAGACCAAGTGTTTCAATCTCTCCTTCTAAACTGTATTTGGCAACTTCTCCCCGACTTCATTCTCTAGCAAGTGTGGAAGGAAAGAAATAGACGACTCTTCCATAATGTCCACCTCCCGTGGCACCACTGCTGGAACCAATGTCGCCTCAACATTTTGGAAACTATCAGCCTTCAGCATTGGACTGAAAAGGATCTGATCAACACTCCCCTAGAACCCCCGATCCTCCAGTATTGGAAGTCCCCCCCAATTCTTGACCCACCCCCTCCCACCACTTCTCCTCCCCCTCAATGCAGTCCCTCCTCTTGGACCCTCCCCCTGGGCAGCTTCATCAAACTCAATTTTGATGGGGCCTCCAAAGGAAACCCAGGAGCAACGGGATACAGAGTGGTCTTCCGCAACCATCATGGACACATCATTATCATTAATGCAAGATCCCTTGGTCACACTACGAACAATGTAGCGAAACTTTGGGGGCTCACCAGAGGACTGCAATTAGCAATTGAGAACAGATTCACCAAGCTGATTGTAGAAGGTGACTCCCAAATCATCATCAATCTCTTCAGCAGAATCTTAAATGGAGTGGACCCGGAAATAATCTCACCCATCTTGAGACTGTCACATGGGATAAAGACTATAGTGGATCTTTTGCAACCTAATTAGGCCTTTATACCTGCACACATCAGGGGAAAGGTGAACCAAGTAGCGGACAAACTGGCTAATCTGGGGACTAATTGGGACGGACCGGATCTCCTATGCAAAACGTCCCTCAACCCTGCACACCCTATTCTCCAGCAATGCATTCGTAAGGCTACGACAGTGGACAAACCCCCGGATGGGGTGTTGGTGCGGGCCACATGGAGGGATGAGGAGGAGAGTATAGGCCAGCATGGCAGGGGCCATGTGTCGGGCTCGTGCCAAGCCCCACTACCTAATCCATGCATTTAAACGCCTTTACGACGTTCGTTGTGCCATTAACACTAGTGCGCCCGACTCCCATTGTTGTCTCCTCCATGGATTCTCTATTTGAAAGCGCCATTAACCTCCACATGTGTCCCGACCTTCTTATCCCTCAGCTGCCCAGACCTGGCTTACTCTGGTTTCCCTCCTCCATGGTGCTCACCACCATTGGGCTACTCCAGGCTCTCTACGTCCATCCGGGACTCTCCTCTCAGCTTTGCCTTCCCTGCGAGGTCAGAATGTCGTGATAAAGAGGGAGTCGAAGGAGAGGCTCTCCATGGCATCCTCCTCAGCCTCGACTATCCGTTTCTCCCCCTGGATCACCTTCTACGCACTCCTCGCACTCCTCGCAGGCTGAGATAGAACCTCTCACCACCTCCACCTCGCTTGCCTCCCGATTTGAAGGCCTGGCCATCACTGACAGCTCATTGGGTTTTCTCTCACGACTTCCCGCAGTTTCTTCGAACTCCCTAGCCAGTGGGCCATTTTTTGCACTGGCAATCTTCCCCTCCCACCCACCCTTCGAGGTGCCACCCTTTCTTCGGGATGCCCAGCAAAGGCCACACTCTTTCACTGACTCCATCCAAGACTCGCAGCTGCAGGACAACCTGGCCATCCTCTATGGACTGGTTTTTGAGCTCCGACAAGGATTGGAGTACCTTCATTTCCAACTGCAACTACTGGATGGGAAGACCTCGACTCTCCTTCAGATCCTTTCCACCTTCCAGGGGGCTTTCCACTCCACTCCAGAAGCTGCAAAAGCAACAGAGCTACCCCATGTAGAGCCCGTTGGCAGGAATGAACAGGTGCAACAGCCAGAAGGTGGTGACTTGGGGCAAGCCGCACATGGGGATACGGAGGTTACGGCAGCCATGGGCGTCCATGCGCACAATCCATCTGGAGACACTCTGCCAGCTGCCAACCTGGAAGGGGGCAACCTAGATGCTGACATGCAAATGGAAGGGAAATGGACGCTCGTCAAAGAGGAACCCTAGGATGAGGCATACCAAGCCACCTGGTCAGGTTTTTTGCCAAGTGTCTGACGCCTCTGGGGATCTGATCTTTTCACTAGTTTATTTTTTGAGCTATAGCCTAGTCAGATTAGTTTTGTTTATCTAGGACTGTTAGACTGTAAAATTGCTAGACTTAGCCAGCTGGTCGAATTGGTTTCCCCCTTCTTGGGGCAGTTCGGTAACTACAACACTGTTGTTTTCAAGATTATGTAACTCTGATCTGGATTTTGAAGGCTCTTTATATATAAAATCTCTTACTTAAAAAAATATATATATATATTATTTTAATTGTATATTAATTATTTTTAAAATCAATTTTTACTATGAAATTTTGCACTAAATTTCCATTCACATCATTTAGAAAAATCAAAATAATAAATGTAAAAAGATATGTTAGTAAAGATAAAATGATCGCCAAGTTAAAACGCACTTACGGTAACATTATTTTTAACTCTCCACTAATTTAGAATACCTGTAAACTCTCAACATTATTTTTTAAGAAAGTCTCCACAAACGCGCCATAAGTCTCCACAGCTGGTAATAATGCTCAGGAAAAATTAGTAAATGTAAAAAATAATGGGTTGCACACAAACAAATAGTAAATAATGGGCAATCACAAAAAATAATTGCAGTCACAAAAAATATTTGGTGACTGGTAATCTGGGCCTTCTTTCGCCCAATTAAACTCCAGAAACGCAATGAAAATGTGCAGTCACTTGGTACTGGATTTTATATTTACAATGGGGCGGGCGCCAAGCATGAATATTGAACATGGCATCCAATATGCACAATTGTGTTAACTGAAAGGAATGTTAAACGTGGTAACCCTTCACATCCATAAAAGCTTGGTTACTCTATCAGCATAATTAATTCCTACTAATTAATTATTAAACGTGGAAATCAGTGGGTAGGGCAATAATTTTTTAATCATATTAAGTAAATGTGAAAAAGTAAACAAGAAAACAGAAGTATTCATAAATGCAAGGAAGTTGAAAACATTAAATCTCATTATTGATTTGAGTGTAAGACTAAGAATATGCGACTCATTAAACAGTCGAATCCAATAGGAGGAACTCCTATCCACTTAACAATTGAAAAGCATAATTTATTTAACTTCGATTTAAAAAATGTCAAAATAATTATACAATTTGTCAAATGATACTTCTCCAAAATGAGGTTCATCACCTCACAAAATATATATTTTATAAGTAAATATCCAAACCATCTTCCCAAATAAGGTGGGATTTAGAAATGCGGTGGATGAATCTGTGATTGATTCTCCTCCCACAGCAACCTCCACTATACCTATGAGAATTAGAGCATCTTTGAATACTAAGAGACCTGTTAAGTAGAAAGCTTTGTCATGTGTGCCCGTCTCTACCTATGTTTTCCCTTCCTCATCTTCGGGTTCTGGCCCAGAATTTTCCCAATCCTAAAAATCCAGGTGACACGGCCCCTTTTCAGATGGGATCTATTCATTCTCAATTCTAGCTCTCAAGGAAGGTGAAAGACAATTGAAGGGGTGAGGCACTAGATTTTGAAGGTGAAAGACCATTGAAGGAGTGAGACACTAAAATTGTTGGACACTGTCACTCTTAAAAGCAACCCACATATTCAAGACTGCTACATAGTAGAGGCCCCGTGCCAAGACGACCTCCCAATCCGAACAAAGAATTTTCTTAAATGGGAGATGAACATCAACGGGCGAAGCATGCTAACCATAGAACAAAGATGCCAATGAAAACGGAAAACAAATTTAAAAATATTCAAAATTGTGGACGCCGAAAGAAAACTGAGGGCAGGCCTGTGAAAAATTCAAGGGATGAATACGATAGTTACAACATTCAATGTTGATGTACCACACATCTCATTGTGCATGGATTAAGAAACCTCATAAACGGTGCTAATGGCGGTTTATGTCACGTCTCGTTTGGTGGAGTAGACTACCTATCGGCCAGAAAAAGCAGTGAAACAGATTCAAAGCGGATGACAATCTGCCGAAGAAAACATTAGATGGGATTTAACGGTGGTTTATGTCACGTCCCGTTTGGTGGAGTAGATTACCTGTCGTCCAGAAAAAGAAGTGAAAGGGATTCAAAGTGGACGAAGAAAACAGTAGACGAGATTCAAATCGAACGACAATTGTGGGTGGTAGGTCCGCCGAAAAGTAGTCGTAGGCAAAGGTGCATTTCATTTGCCCTTTACCTTAAGCCATTTATTACACTAACAGACTATTTGTAGCTCGACAAAGATGACTACCTCGACATATTTGATTTGGCATTGATGATCTGAAGCTCTACTTATTAGTCCCTGCATAGGCGTAGAGGGACTATAGTAATTGATAATTTGTTGACCTAGTATTAATTTGTTCGAATCATATTTTTTTTATGCATTTCTTGAAGCTGAATTAATGTTAGCATTAGTTTGAATGTTTTTCTTAGCATTTTCTGCTAGATAAATTTATCCCAATGTTTGATATGCCAACATATCCAAGGTTTATCTAGTTTTTATTATTATTAAGTACTTGACATACATAAATCCTGCCACATGCATTCTTTCTTAAATGTTTACACAGCGCAAGGCACTTGGACGGTTCTGACAGCCTTAAATGTTTACCTACATGTCTCATAGCCTTAAATATTTACTTAACATGTATAGCGGGTTCACATTTTCCATTTTCCATTTTTCTATTGATATTCTATAAATTACTTAGTCTCATGTATATGACGGAATTGTTGGGTGCAAAATGTGTATGACTGAAGTGTTGGGTGCAAAATGTATATCACAGAACATACTAGACATGAAAAATGAAACTTGTGAAGCTCCGTAATTGTTGGGTGAAAAATATATATGTTGGAAGTGTTGGGTGCAAAAAGTATATCATGGAACAAGATGGACATGAAAAATTAAAAATTAAAATAAATTTCACCTTTATTATCATAATCAAAATCAAAATTCCAAAATTCCAACAAAATAAAAAATTCAAAATTCAAAATTTACATTTAAAAACATTAAAAATAATATTGAATAAAATTTAAATAATTGTTTATACTTGTTGGGTGCAAAATGTGTATGGAAGAAGTGTTGGGTGCAAAAAGTATATCACGGAACAAGCTCGGCATGCAAAATGAAAAATTAAAATAAATTTCACCTTTATTATCATAAACAAAATAAAAATTCCAAAATTTCAAATTTACATTTAAAAACGTATATGTTGGGTGCAAAATGTATATTACGGAACATGTTGGACATGAAAAATGAAACATTTGAACCCGCTACTCCTCCAACCCGTAACTCCGTAATTGTTTGGTGCAAAATGTATATGGTAGAAGTGTTGGGTGCAAAAAGTATATCACTGAACAAGCTGAACATGAAAAATTAAAATAAATTCCACCTTTATTATTGTAAACAAAATCAAAATTTCAAAATTTCAAATTTACATTTAAAATGTATATGATGGAAGTGTTGGGTGCAAAATGTATATCACGGAACATGCCGGACATGCAAAATGAAACATGTAAACCCCCACTCTGCAAACCCGCAACTCCGTAATTGTTGGGTGCAAAATGTATATCACGGAACATGCCGGACATGCAAAATGAAACATGTAAACCCCCACTCTGCAAACCCGCAACTCCGTAATTGTTGGGTGCAAAATGTATATGGCGGAAGTGTTGGGTCCAAAAAATATATCACTGAACAAGGTGGACATGAAAAATGAAAAATGAAAATAAATTTCACCTTTATTATCATAAACAAAATCAAAATTCCAAAATTCCAAATTTACATTTAAAAACGTATAAGTCTATGACATAATTATTGGGTGCAAAATGTATTTGACGAAAGTGTTGGGTGAAAAATGTATATCACGGAACATGCTAGACATGAAAAGTGAAACATGTGAACACGTGACTCCGCCAACCCGCAACTCCGTAATTGTTGGGTTCAAAATGTATATGGAAAAAGTGTTGGATGGAAAAAATATATCACAGAACAAGCTAGACATGATAAATGAAAAAATAAAATGATAAATGAAAAAATAAAATAAATTTCACGTTTATTATCATAAACAAAATCAAAATTCCAAAATTCCAAAATTCCAAATTTACATTTAAAAACCTTAAAAATAATACTGAATAAAATTTAAATAATTGTTTATACTTGTTGGGTGCAAAATGTATATGGCATAAGTGTTGGATGCAAAATGTATATCACGGAATAAGATGGACATGAAAAATTTAAAATTAAAATAAATTTCACCTTTATTATCATAAACATAATCAAAATTCCAAAATTCCAAATTTACATTTAAAAACGTGTAAGTATATGACGAAATTGTTGGGTGCAAAATGTATATGATGGAAGTGTTGGATCCAAAATGTATATCACAGAACATGCTGCACATGAAAAATGAAACATGTGAACCTGCCACTACGCCAAATCGCGACTCCATAATTGTTGGGTGCAAAATGTATACGGCGGAAGTGTTGGGTGCAGAAGGTATATCATTGAACAAAGTAGACATGAAAAATGAAAAATTAAAATAAATTTCACCTTTATTATCATAAACAAAATCAAAATTCCAAATTTACATTTAAAAACGTATAAGTATATGACATAATTGTTGCATCCAAAATGTATATGACGAAAGTGTAGGGTGCAAAATGTATATCACAAAAAATGTTGGACATGAAAAATGAAACATGTGAACCGCCAACTCGCAACTCCGTAATTGTTGGGTGCAAAATGTATATGGCAGAAGTGTTGGGTGCAAAAAGTATATCACGGAACAAGCTAGACATGAAAAATTAAAAATTAAAATAAATTTCACCTTTATTATCATAATCAAAATCAAAATTCCAAAATTCCAAATTTACATTTAAAAACGTTAAAAATAATATTGAATAAAATTTAAATAATTGTTTATACTTGTTGGGTGCAAAATGTATATGGCGGAAGTGTTGGGTGAAAAAAATATATCACAGAACAAGATGGACAGGAAAAATGAAAAATTAAAATAAATTTCACCTTTATTATCATTAACAAAATCAAAATTCTAAAATTCCAAATTTACATTTAAAAACGTATAAGTATATGACGGAATTGTTGGGTGCAAAATGTATATGATGGAAGTGATTGTTGGGTGCAAAATGTATATGGCGGAAGTGTTGGGTGCAAAAAGTATATCACAGAACAAGATGGACATGAAAAATGAAAAATGAAAATAAATTTCACTTTTATTATCATAAACAAAATCAAAATTCCAAAATTTCAAATTTACATTTAAAAATGTATAAGTATATGACGGAATTGTTGGGTGCAAAATGTATTTGATGGAAGTGTTGGGTGCAAAATGTATATCAGACATAAAAAATGAAACATGTGAACCTGCCACTCCGCCAACCCACCACTCCATATTTGTTGGGTGCAAAATGTATAGGGCAGAAGTGTTGGGTGCAAAAAGTATATCACAAAACAAGTTGGACATGAAAAATGAAAAATGAAAATAAATTTCACCTTTATTATTATAAACAAAATCAAAATTGCAAAATTCCAAATTTACATTTAAAAACGTTAAAAATAATATTGAATAAAATTTAAATAATTGTTTATACTATTCATTGAGTAAAAAGTGTTATATAGCATTATATAAAATACTATAAATCTTCGTACAATGTTATGATATTCTATAAATTACTCAGTCTCATGTATATGACGGAAATGTTGGGTGCAAAATGTATATGGCGGAAGTGTTGGGTGCAAAATGTATATCATGGAACACTCTGGACATGAAAAATGAAAAATGTGAACTCGTGACTCCGCTAACCCGTAACACCATAATTGTTGGGTTACATGCATTATGTATTAAATATTTCATGTACTATCAAAATTAGATATTAAAAACCTTCGTTGAGGTACGAGACATTAATATTTTTTTAGAAATTCCAAATAAAATTAATTCGGGAATACTAAATTCTGCATAGATACCACATGTACTGCAACTTGCAACCCACACATTTACTCCCATTCCAACCTGGCAGGGACTACGCTGCCATGCAACACTTGTTTTGTGAGGGATGGAATCCATCGTACTACGTTGTCCATATTTGATTTGGCAATAATTGTCGACATTTCTATGTATTTTGCAATGAATTGAACCTTTTTCGATGTATCATTATAATCGATAAGTAGTAATGGTCTGGTTAATATAAAAGTTGAACAAAAAGTGACGTTGGAAAAATAATATAAGAAATGTGCACGATAAAGTAAATATTGTTTAATTGCGTTGAAAGGTGTACAACTATAACAATGGGCATATTTAATAGGTTTTTAGTGTTTAATCAGTTTTGTATGGACAAGATTAAATATTGATGGAATATTTTTAGTCATCCCAATAAATTAATGGTTGTGATTTCAACCACTAATTCCGTCACTATTATCCGTTTAATATAATTTTAATATAAACGTAGCTAAAAAATTCCTACATAATTTTTTATTGTTTAGTTATAATTTACAATACAAACTATTCAATCTTCGACCAATCTAGTGTTAACCGAATTTGCTTATAATTCACAATACAAACTATTTATTCTTCGACGGATGTAGTGTTCACAGACTCAAGAATACATTTCTTACCTTTTCGTTACACTAACTCTCACCCTTTTGATATCATACGACATTTAAAAAATCGAGATGTTGTGTTCCACAACCATCTCACCGACCTCGATAAACGCTGATGGTAATCATGACAATGCATATGACATTGAAATTTGTAAAATACTTTTAAAGACATAGTCCATCTTCGTCTGTCCTTCTGACCTTTCCACGTAGTACGTGTTTTCGCCATGCCATAGCAATCATGATGGTGGCATTAGTGAAGGCTATAAATTTTGTCAACAACGAGTTGCCCTTGAAATGTACACCCACTGAACTGACTATATTAAACCACTTTTAATCCACTCAAGAAGGCCATCCAATATTTGTGGACTCTGCTGTCAGGTAATGCATGTCACATTAATGCTAGATTTGCAAATATTTGAAAAAATTGACGGGACTAAGATAACTCAGAAAAAATTATTGCCAACCGATAAAAAAGTTTCACTTAAAATATAGTCTTAAAATATAGTCAGAAATTTAAAAATTTAGAAGGATAGATGGAACTTTAGTTTTTAGTTGAGATTAAATATTTTAAATGACGTGGAGTTTTTACTGTAACTAAATCAATTTATACATTCAAAAATGTGATTTAAGTAATGTAAAATTGCAATTTTGCAAAAAATTGCATTGCTCAATTCCAATTACCAATAAAAAGGTGTAAAAATAATTAATTTAACTTTTTTTAAAAACATAAATTAATTATGAAAATGAAAATAAATATAAATTTATTTAATTGAAAAAAAATAAAAAATAAAAATATATCTTTCATATATAAATTTTATTTACTAGCACAACCACATTTAAGTAAAAGTGGTTGGAAAATGACACTAAAGAGTACTTCACCATTTGTTCTAGTAGTTGAGAGTGGGTTAGCGGAGTACTTGACCATTTGTGATAGTAGTTTACTGTAGGTTGGAGGAGTACTTGACCATGGTTGACTATAGTTGACCACGGTTGACTGTGGTTGACTATGGTTGTTTATGATTGATGATGGTATACTATGGTTGAGTATGATTGACCACGGTTGCCTATGGTTGACCATGGTTGTGTATGAATAATGATGATAAACTATGGTTGGGTATGGTTGACCATGGTTGGCTATGGTTAACAACGGTTGACCATGGGTGACTATGATTGACCTTGGTTAACTATTGTTCATTATGGTTGCCCATGGTTGACTTTGGTTGAGTATTGTTGGCTATG
The DNA here is from genome assembly GCA_010110895.2 of Picea sitchensis. Classification (NCBI taxonomy): domain Eukaryota; kingdom Viridiplantae; phylum Streptophyta; class Pinopsida; order Pinales; family Pinaceae; genus Picea; species Picea sitchensis. The sequence goes on from SNQJ01S0031089.1 coordinate 120,661, forward strand.
ATTGACAATGGTTGATAATGTTTGACTATAGTTGACTTTGGTTGAGTATGATTGACCATGGTTGACTATAGTTGATCGTGATTGACTTTGGTTGACTATGGTTGACCATGGTAAACCATGGTTGATTTTGTTCAGCTATGGTTGACCATGGTTGACTATGGTGAGTTTTGTTGACTATGGATGACTATGGTCAACTATGGTTAACTATGGTTGACTATGGTTGCTCATGATTGGCCTTGGTTAACTATGGTTGACCTTGGTTAGCTATCAATGACTATGGTTGACCTTGGTTGACTATCATTGATTGCCTTTGTTGAGTATGGTAAACCACGATTGACCATGTTTGACCATGGTTGAGTATGGTTGACCATAGTTGAGTATGGTTAATCGTGGTTGACTTTGGTTGACCATGGTTGACTAGGGTCGGCCATGGTTGAGTATGGTTGACAATTGTTCACCACAACATATTATGGTTGACTATTAGTGACTATGCTTGAACATGGTTGACTATGGTTGACCATGGGTGATTTCGGTTGACTATTGTTAACTATGGATGACCATGGTGAACTATCATTGATCGTGGTTGAGTACGGTAGACCATGGTTGACCATGGTGTTTTATGGTTAATGATGGTTGACCATGGTTGATTATGGTTGACCTTGGTTGATTATTAATGATTATGGTTGACCTTAGTTATTATCAATGACTATGGTTGAGTATGGTGAGGTTGGTTTACTATGGTTGATTATGGATGACTATGATCAATTATTGTTGACCATGGTTGTCTATGGTTGACTCTGGTTTCCCATGGTTTCCCATGCTTGACCATGGTTGAGTATGGTTGGCCATGGTTGACTATGATTTCCTATGGTTAACAATGGTTGACCTCAGTTGACTATCAATGACTATGGTTGGATATGGTTGACTACGGATGAGTATGGTTGATTGTGGTTGACCATGGTTGACTTTTGTTGACCATGGTTGACCATGGTTAGGTATCGCTGATTAGGGTTGAGCATGGTTGACCACATTTGATGATGGATGACCATCGTTGAGTATTATTGACCATTATTGATTATGAATGACCATGTTTGAGTATTGTTGACCATGGTTGACCATGGATGAGTATCGTTGACTATGGTTGACCATGGTCATGGATGAGTATGGATGACCATGGTTGACTATGAATGACTATGGTTGACTATGGATGATTATGGTTAACCATGGTTGACCATGGATGAGTATGGTTGATTATAGTTGACTATGGTTGACTATGGTCATGGATAAGCATGCTTGACCATGGATGAGTATGGTTGACTATTGATGACCATGGTTGACTATGGATGAGTATGGTTGACCATGGTTGTCTATGGTTGACCATGGTTAACTATGGATGACCATTGTTGAGTATGTTTGACCATGGTTAACTATTAATGACCATGTTTGTGTATGGTTGACCATGGTTGAGTATGGGGGACCATGGTTGAGTATGGTTCCATGGTTCACTATGATTGACCATCATTGAGCATGGTTGACTATGGTTGACCATGGTTGACTATGGTTGACCATCATTGAGAATGGTTGACTATGGTTGACCATGGTTGAGTATGGTTTCCCATGGTCGACCATGAATGGTTTAGTATGGTTAGCCATGGTTGATTATGGTTAATTGTGGTCAAGTTATGTTCAAAGGGAGTTTATTATATTTGACATAGGGTTGACTATGGGTGGCCATGGTTGTCCATGTTTAACTATAGTTGACCATGATAGCCTATGGTTGACTATGGTTTACCATGTTGACTTTAGTTTACCATGGCTGAATATAACCAACTATAAAAGACTATGGTTGACTATGTTTGGCTTTAGTTGTCTATGGTTTCCTATGGTTGAGTATGGTTAACTACGTTGACCATGTTGAGAATGTAAGTTTTAAACCTGTGAAGTGAAACTATGCATACACACTCTTAAGAAAAAAAAAATTAATCATTGACTCGTACACATAATACACACAAATTTACACTGGAAATCCTTAACCAAGAGAAAACCAACCTTCCTTAGTGTCACACCTCTCAAATATTTGTTTTATTAATTTCACCATTCACAATATGATATATACAATATTTTAGGTATTTTGCAGCTACCAAAACCCTAATCCCTTAATCCAGGATTAATTTAGAAAACCTCTAAATATAGTGGAAATTGCCAAAAACAAATTTTGGGGTGTTTCCCTAGATTAGAAGGCTTCACCTAAATAGCGGGGGCCAATCATGGTCCCCGTACGAACCACCCTCAAAAAATTACCCGATGTACACATATACCATAAGGTGATGGGATCATCAAATCTGATGCACCCCACGCCACACACATGCAAATAATATAACACATACCCAACATTCTCCCACTTGTTGTTTTATTTGTGTACAAGGGGTTACAGGATTACATATTAAAAAATCTAGGGTAGCAATTCCTATTTTTTCTCTACACCAGGAGACTTCTTGGTGCTCACACACTTTGTAAATGAATCTGCAATATACTTCACAGTGTCAACCTTCTCCAACAACACCTTCTTGTCTTCAACCATGTCTCTCATAAAGTGATAATGAACATCAATATGCTTTGTCTTCCAATGATAAGCTAGGTTATTTGCTAAGAATATTTCACTCTGACTGTCACAATCTAATCTTAATGCTTGTTGTACCAACCCAATACTTAAACACAATCTTTGCAACCATATTGCTTTCTTGCTTGCATGAGTGGATTTCATGTATTCAACTTCGGTAGTTGAGAGTGCCATTGTAGTCTGTCTTTCTCTCATACAACTGATTTCTCCTCCAAATAGGTTAAACACTTATTGACTTGTAGATATTTTGCGATCCAGATCTTCAACCCAATATGCGTCGACAAACCCATGTATGTCAAACACTCTATCCAATCTTGGTCTTCCTTGGTAGCACAATCCATAACTAGAAGTGCCACACAAATACTTGAAAACCCTCTTTATTGTTTGATGCAGGAGCATCGCTAACAAAGCACAAGCAGAAGACAGTTGGGTGCGCTAGAACATATTTTGAAGTATTTTGAATTCCAAAGTTGGTGTATTAATGTAATATTTGAAAACAATTTTGATTCATGAACATATTTAATGATCAGAGGATGATCCATCATATAAGATCGATTGGGGAATGTATTTTTCTTTAATGTGAAGGATTGCAGTACAGATCTAGAGCATTCTCTCTTATTTGTCTGACTAAAATATTTATTGTCATAAATGTTAAGTAGTTGAGAGATTTTATTTCGATAGGATAGTTGTAGAGTAGTTGGATGGAAGAGCTCGAAGATCTCTCGTGTAAAAAGCTTTGTATTGTTTCCGAGAAGAAGTTGTTGAATCTAGTGTGTAGATTTCCATTATAGTTGTTGTTGTTGGCACTCTAGTTATCAAGAACCATTTCCATTGTAGTAGAGAGATGAGAGATACAGATAAGTAGTGTATGATTGTAAGTAATTTTCAGTTGGATGAATATAACATAAGAGTATTGTCCCAAATGTGTAGCATTGTTGTGTCTATCTAGATGAATGAATGGTACAATTTCTGTTTATTTTCAATCCCCTGCTATTTCTTGTTTTGTATCTATGAATGCATTTTCATGGTTGAATGTATGACTCATTATGAAGAGTGAGTATGTTTAAATTGTTTCTCTTCTATGAGTGAGTGTAAGGAGTGCATAGTGTCCGCAAGGAGTGCGTTGACAGAGTCTGTCTCGACTCGGAGCCCAAAAGAGATAACGTGGAACTTATGTATGCAAGGAGTGCATAGACGTCCACAAGGAGTGTGTGACAAAGTTTCATACTCCCAAGATCAGGAGGGAGAGAAACAAGAAATCTTCGAGGTGGAGAATCCTTTGAGGTTTCATGAAATCCATGAACAAGATTTGTTCCGGAGGGAGGTGAACAATTCCATACTGTCAGATTTGACATAACTATGCAGAGGTTGGCCGTAAGGTGTTTCAACACTTCGTAGTTAATAAAGTTTGGAGGTGTTTTAAATTCAAAGTTTTGAACTCGCAAAAAATCACAATCGTCGGCTGTGTAGGAGACATGTGGTATAAATCCAGAAGTTCAGAGCAGAATGCTTCAGGACAAGATGAAGGTAGAGCTCGCTATATTTCTGAAGTTCGAATTCGCGAAGTGTTGGCCCATGGTCATAGCCCATGGTCACCTAAGAGGAAGGTTTAGCATGGAGTTAATACTCCCGAAATTGAGTGTTGTGGAAGCACCAAAGAGAGAAGTAACAGTTAGTTTGACCCTGCGTCTAACACAAAAGGGACATATGTGTGTGTTGAGAAGATTGGGGTCTATTGAAGGCCTGAAGAGTCCATCTGACTTAGGAGTTTGAATATCCAACACCAGGAGGTCACGTAGTCTCAAGGAGGGAAGGGGGTCTATGTCAGTAGTGGTACTAGAGAAGATAAAAAATTGAGTTATGTAGAAAGAGAAGTAGGTTGATATCAGCGAGAGGTATTAGATATGCCAGCATAGTTCCACCTAGAAGACTTGTTGAACCGCCTGTAGCCAATAGAGATATGGAAAGGGAGATGCGAGAACTGCATGCAAGGATGGATGCCATGGAAACATCACAAAGGAGAGGACTTGATGTTGGAGACGTCAGCGATGTAGAGAATGAAGAAGTGGAAGTCAAAGAAGTAGTAGCAGAGGATGTTGTAGAAGAACACTTGCTGAAATAGTTTGTCAACTTGGGAGCTAGAGCGAAGATCGACGTACCAATGTATGAACGTAATTTAGACATAGAATAATTTCTTGATTGGATACGAGCAATGAAAAAGTACTTCGACTATGAAGATGTCAAGGAGGAGAAAAAGGTGAGACATGTCGTCACTAGGTTAAAAGGACATGCAACATTGTGGTGGGATGAATTGTAGGTCAACAGGAGGAGCAAAGGAAAACAAAAGATTAAGAGTTGGGATAGAATGGTAGCCAAGCTAAAGGCGAAATTCATTCCCAAAGATTACCAGATAAATCTGTTCACGAGGATGCAAAACTTGAGACAGAAAGGGATGACTGTGAAGGAGTTCTAGAGATTGAACATCAAGGTTGGACACAGAGAGAGAGATGAAGAGAAATTTTCTAGGTACATCAATGGCCTGAGATATGATATCCAGGATGAAATCAGCATGGTGATAGTTATAACAGTAGATGATGCATATGAGATTGCACTGAAAGAAGAAGAAAATTTGGCCAGGAAGAAAAGTCAACAAAACAGAGGTTGAAGCTTGAACATAGGCAAAGGAGTTTCCCAGGACAACGCACAAAAGCCCAAAGGCAAGGTGGAGAAACCACATAGTCACTGTTGAGTGAAATTTGTGTCATATAAATTCTCAACGATTTAATATCAACCAGGGATGCTCGTAAGCTTGTG
>SNQJ01S0031090.1:0-17346 GCA_010110895.2 Picea sitchensis
TCCCTTTGTCCCTCCCTTCCTCTTTGCTTTCAACAAGTTAGAATTGGTTAAAGTAGTTAAACCAACTCATTAGTTAAGTTAATTAAAAGACTCAACTAACTTTAGTTAGGGGGAAAGGTAATAATCATAATAAGGGTCATAAATAAATAATAACTAGTAGTCGAGACCCCTTGTGACTCCCTTTAGTTCATAATAATCATATCAATCATAACATAACCATTAGTTAAGAAAACACACCTCCTTGTGTATCCCATCAACATATTTACTTTTGGCAATTTTAGCTCATGAAATTTGAAATTATCTTCAAAAATAATACTCATATATCCAAAATAAAACATGTTGTCCAAAGATCCATGAAGTCAACTATCATAAAACAATAGATAACATAAAATTCAAAAGCCATATTTCCCATTCTGCGATGCAACTTTTCCTTGGTTGCTGCTGTCACCTCTTGATTTTCCTGAATCTGCCTTAGGCCGTGCAGATCCCTTAGGATTAATCTCGTCGATAACGTGGGAACAATCGTCCCTCAAATGTATCCATGAAGACATGGATTTGTTAGAGTCATTGGAGGGTGAGGAAGGGGCAGCAATGGATTTTCCTTTATCAAGTGCATGATGTGCTTCAGTCTTCAATATCTTGCTAGCATGGAAGGATTTCATTGGTGAGTGGTTAGGTTCAACTTGGACAATGGGGTTAACTGATAGAAGAGGAGGCAAAGACAAGTTGGGCCAGCCACAATGTTGGGAGACTTTCGGGTGGAAAATCTCCTGCCATCCATCATTTTCAGGGACCTCAAGATTTAAGGAGACATAAGGAGGTATAGGGATATCGAGGGATTGTTTGGCTTGGAACAGAGGCCTTTCCAACCTAGGTTGGACTATTCCCTTCACAATCCAATTAAAGAATCTCACATGAAACAATTGGCCAATTTCTTTTGAATCAACATCAAAATGTATGGAGAACCTGGGCCTTCTTGGGCCTCAATTCCAATTACCTCTACCTCTGTTACCTTGGTCATGGCTTCCATGACTGAAAAAACTCATCCTGCATGTGTGATCAATTAGAAAATAGTATTTTAAATAACCATCCATGACAACGCTTAAAAATATGAAATAGATTTGGCTAAGAATGTTTCAGACTCATGCAATCCAATCCACACAAATTGTTTTATTGTTAATCAACGAGCAGAGGGGTGAAATAGGGTCCTAGGATATGTAAGGGGTTTGCAATGAGAGAAAATATGATATAATGAAAGGGAAGAAGACATGGTCACTGCTCAATGAAAACAATAATCAATCGTTAAACAACTAATAAAACCTCATTGCTATTTACACAAGACACTGCCACTTTCATCCAATTTAACACAAAAATTCCCTTTACTGTAATCAATCTCAGAGCAGTGGGTGAAAGAATGAAATGGGAAGGTGATAGGATTTGTAATTAGTGGAAAATGAGATAATGGGAGGGGAAGATAACGATTACTATTCATGAGATTAATCAAGTGATCCATAAAACATTCTGCAGTAAGACTAGATGCACCAACCAACAATCACCATGAACGAATAACAATTCCTGTGTATTTAACTAGTTCATTGTCCAAAATATCCAACACAGTGCCATCACAAAACAATAAGTATTCCACATAATTTGTAAGAGGTTTTTTTCCCTTCCCTTTACACATTCTTCATTTTAAAACAATTCATGGATAGTACCCAATTTCAATCTGTAGGCATCAACATCAACTATTGCCATGCATTTCTTCAATCCACAACTATACCCAAAAGTCATGTTTTCAAAATAATAATGAAGCCACTACTACTGCAATAGAACCCATCAAAATGCAATGATATTCGTTCACATATATATGCAGTAATTAAAATAACCAAGATCAGATTTCCATGCTCGAAAAGACAATTATTCATACAACCAACAACCACCATTTAGATACCAGCTATGGAGGAGTAAATTGCCTGGGCAATGAAGTTATGCCACTGTAAAAGAAAACCAATTTAATGCGACTTAAAAGTTGGGCCACCTATCCAACACGATTGTCATAAACAACATGATAGTTCCGAAAAGTGATCAATTGAAATAATAAACACGCTCAAAAATTTGTGGGTGCCCCTGAGTGTGAAAATCAACTATCCATATTATACACAGTGCGCAGCTATGACAACTCCATGGTGCAACATTTCTTCTTGACACAAAAAACACACAACCACGATAAATAACTCAGCATATTGTGATAAGCTATAAGATTGCTTGGATTTAGTCACCCGTGATCGACTATGCTGTGCGCACTTAGGTCTATACAACCAACAAGCATAAATATGTAGGGGATATACTTTCCATAGTTATCCAATTCCATAGTCATTCAGCCCCAAAGAAAACCATAGTTACTATGCCCATTATTTACTTTGCAAAACGCCATACAAAAAATGCGGCATGTGTGAACAACACCAAGCATTCACAACCAATGCCAGCCATCATCCAAATCATCATAAGTGAAAATACCAGTGACTGTATATAAAACCACAATATTCCACTGTTGTAAAAACAAAATAATCAATCAAACAAGTTGTAGCATTGACGCGTACCCTCGCATCGAATCAAAACAGGGCAAAAGCCTTCTTCACTAATAATACTGAGTTATTTGAAACAAGGAGGGTGACTGCAAACTTTAGAAGTGTAATTAGCACTGTAAGGTTTATCGTTATCATCACAGAAGCAGTAACTAAATGCCATACCAACATGACTGCCATACAACCAATGGTGATTCTACATTCAAAGTAATTAACCACAATAATCCGTAGCAACTTGACAGGCCCGAGAGTATTCCTATGAAAATCTAGACTGGAGGGTTAAGTTTTTTTCTCGGTATCCATCACAGGAGGAACATAGCTGACCTCTTGCAATAGTGAAACTTCGAAGCCAGAGGTATACATACAGAGAGAGATATGATTCATTTGTGGACAGGTGACAATCCATGGTTGGGGGGATGGGGGAATAAGGGAAAGGCTCTTATTTGACCAAGGAGTTTAATCAATGCACGTAGGGTATAACCCTCGTGTTCCTCATCCAATTACCACAATACCGAGGAGGAGATAGGGCCAAGTTAATAACATAACACCCAATTCGTGACCCTTAGCGGTGGAAATCAAATGCCGAGGTGAAACATAACATCGTGACGCAGAAATATTTTTGACCATTAAAACCCAGGAAGGCCAGAGAATGGATATGGTGACAGTGCATGAAGAAATTTCCACCCAAGACTTAAACATAAACCCTCTGACTGAACTAGTAGTAGCAGTAGGGAGTTATCACCAGGAAGATCAATAACTTCTACAAACTCAAAAATATTACAGGAAGAACCATCCATTTTTCATTCAAGAACCAAAATTACACACAGTTGCAATACTTAGGAAAAGACACAAATACATACACTTGACCCAGTAATCATTTCATACCAGAGTGAATTCAAGAATGGCCAAAAAAAGGACATACCTGTTAATCAAAATCCTTATGAAGAGAGGTGGTCGAGCGGTTTCACCCTACAAAATTTTTGGATCATAACACAACAACAAGATCAAACAATAGCCCGACTAGGGTGGGGGACAATGGGAAGGGTAAATATGATGTGCAGTAAATGCATGTCACCTCCACCCACATTACATTAACTCATCAATACATGCCAACAATCCCTTCATTAAAACCATTAATTTAAAACCCGCGTTGGAATCCACATCAATTTCTTGCTAATTGTGCCATCCACATCATATGTCCCATTTCTATCTTAACCATATTGCATGTCAACTATACAATCTAAGATATCATGTATATAATCATCACCAATAGCGTGATCAACATCAACTTGTACCATAGAGTAATCACCATGCATATAGACTATATAACTCAAATAAAATAGCAAAGCCATTAACTTCCATGAGCCACCGACGTTCATACAATATGTATATCGACTACCAATTCCATTAACCAATGTATAACCATTACCATTATTACCCGATCAAAAGTGCCACCAACATTTCACACCATATGCATATAAAAGATGTAATTCAATCAGCATTTCATGACCATCTTCTTGTTATCTAGGGTTAATTAATATCAACAAGTATTTTCATGCATGTAGTATCATTAGAGCTTAGGATAGCTTCAAAATATTCCCTTGCAATCATCTCTCATCTCCTTCAAATTATTTGCATGTGGTATTGCCGAATTAGGCCCCTTTTTCACTTGTTATATTGTTTTTCATTTCTCAAAACTGCCTTTCATATAATTTCACTAACATGTTTGTTGTGCAGGTGCAAGAAGACAAATTCCATGAATAAATAGTAGGTTGTAGTAACATGAAGGAAAAACATCTCAAAATCTCAACTCATACCAATAAAAACAATATCTCATCAACCTTGTAACTGTGTAGCACATCAAAAAAATGAGCAGATCTGACTTCAATAGTTCAAGGGGGTCCCACCTACTAGTATTATAATTAATAGGCATTAGCAACACTTTGCCGACAAAAATACATTGACATTTTCAATCTTCAACAATGACCAAAGAGTTGTTTGATGCCTTGGTAATTTTATTCCAAAGAAAGAACATGAATAGGAAGATGATCTGAAGGAATAAACTCATATCAATTAATATATCTAGATTAGATAATGTTACTAGCTACCTCATGAGGATCATGCAGGTGCATGATGAACTTGTAGCCATAGAGGAGAAAACAAAGGACGTAGAGCTCATGAATATGGCATTAAATGGACTTCCCAAGTCATGGGAACCATTTTTCAAAGGATTTCATGTTGGAGAGAATATCCTATATTGGCAGAGACTTTGGGATGATTAAATCCAGGAAGAGACTCAGGAATATTCTAAAGGTATCAAGAAGGGATGTAGTGAAGAGAACTTTTCCCTTGTCAGTAAGACAAGGAAGGGAAAAGGAAAGAGTTCTAGTAAGAAGGGTAACAGTGATGGAGGATCATCACAACCAGGGAAGAAGAAGGACTTGAGTAAAATCAAGTACTTTTCATGTCATAACAATGGGCATTATGCATCTCAGTGTCTGGAGGAGAAGAATAAGGGTAATGAAAAGATGCAGAAAACAACATCAGTAGAGACGTAGCTTGATGAGTTTGCCGCAAAATTTGAGAAGGATTACTCAATGATTTCTTTCCTTTCTAATATCACTAAAACAAGGAGTGTTTGGTTCTTTGATAGTGGTGCATCTTGTCATATGATAGAAGTACAAGAGCTATTTAGAATTCTGATGGAGAAGGACTAAAAGGTTCATGTGGATCTTGGTGATGATGCTAGGTATGCAGTGAAGCGAGAGGGAACAATTACGTTTCAACTTGATTCAGGAGGGTTTTTAGATGCCCATGATGTGCTTTATGTACCAGGTTTGAAGAAAAAATTGCTTTCAATATCAACTATGGAGGAAAGGGGTTTTGTTGTCACTTTTTAGGGAGGGTGGGTGCTCATACGTCCAAACAAAGTTATCTTAGACATCATAGTGGTCGTTGTGCTTAGAGAGGGAACTTTATATAGGCTGCAGGGAAAGCATGTTCAGTATTTGGTATAGAACAACGACAACTTATGTGAGTTGTGGCATGAGAGGTTGGGACACCTACACTATAGGGAATTGTCGATTCTGAGGGAGATTGTTACAAGTCTTCCAAAGTTTATTATTGAGCTGCAAGGAGTGTGCAGAGGGTGTGCACTTGGAAAGAATGTAAAGGTTTCTTTTCCAAGAACAAAGAGTAGGTCCAAGGGGATATTAGATATTATCCATTCATATGTGAGTGGGTCGATGTCAGTAGAATTAGTACAAGGATCATCATATTATTTGAAATTTATTGATGATTTTTACAGTAAAAACTGAATCTTCTTTATGAAGACCAAGGATGAAGTTTTCAGACAGTTCAGAGAGTTCAGAGCTCATATAGAGAAATAGACAGAGATGAATATTAAATTCTTGAGTTTGGATAATGGGGGAGAGTACTCCTCCAATGACTTCAAGGATTTATGCAAGGAGGTAGGGATCAAGAGAGAGATGACAGTCTCATACAACCCTCATCAGAATGGGGTTGCAGAGATAAAGAATCATTCCATCATCAATTTTGCCAAGGCTATGATACACGATAAGAAGTTGTCTATGTTTTTGTGGGATGAGGCATGTAATATAACAGTGTAACTGTAGAAAAAAAGTACTCACATGATATTGGAGGACAAAACTCTGAAGGAGGCATTCTCATGGGTGAAGACGGAGATAAGACATTTGATGATATTTGGTTGTCTAGTTTAAATTCACGTTCCAGTGGAGAAGAGGACGAATTTGGAGCCTTCAGGACAGAAGGGTATATTTGTGTGGTACAGTGAGACCTCAAAGTCTTATAGGATCTTTATTCCAGTGTAGAGGAAGACAATTGTGAGCGGAGATGTGAATTTTGAGGAGAACTTAACATCTAGGAGTACTCAAGAGTCATCAAAAGTGACAGAGGACATGGAGTAGTAGGCTCTGAAGGATGAGAAATAGCTAGTAGTTCATAGTTCAGGTGGAGAGGAGGGGTTATCCCATTCCATCCATGTCAAGAGACCCATATGGCTAATAAAGACATTAAGGAATGTTGGTGAGGCTCCTAGGAGTGTGGTCAGGGAGCGCAGGCCTCCAAAGAAGTTTCCAAACTATATGGTGCTTATGAGTAGCATCATTGATGTTGAGCCTTCTAGTTTTGAGGAATAATCAGATCATAAGGTATGGATGGATTCCATGGTAGAGGAGTACACCTTTATTATGAGGAATGATGTTTGGGACTTAGTGTTGAGACTAGAGGGGAAGTCATTTGTGAGTTCCAGGTGGCTCTACAATATCAAGAATGTTTTAGATGGTAGCATAGAGAAGTTCAAGGTGAGGTTTATGGATAGAGGGTTATCCTAGAAAGAGGTAGTGAACTATGAGGATACATTTTCTCCAATTGCCAAGTATAATTCTATTCGATATGTTATTTATATTTCTTCAATTATGAAGTGGAGGATACATCAGATGGATGAGAAAACAACGTTCCTCAACGTGATCATTGAGGAGGAAGTATACATAGAGAAACCTCAATTATTTGAGGTACATGCGAGGGAGTGTCATGTCTATAGGATTAATAAATCCTTGTACGAACTCAAATAGGCACCCAGGGTGTGGTATTCTAGGATCGATGGATACTTGTAGAGTATGGGATTTACCAAGAGTGAGGTGGATCCTAACTTGTACTTCATACTTGTTGGAGAGGATCCTCTCATCATGGTTTTGTACGTTGATGATTTATTTCTCATAAGTGAAAAGGAGATTATTAAAGGGTGCAAATAATATTTGTCTAGTGAGTTCAAGATGAAGGAAATATTACCGAAAAGTTTCTCACCAAAAAAATAGGCAATGGATGAAGAAACAGTTGGCACAAGCATAACATACTACCAATAATTATGGAAGGATTACACTCAGTTTGGTAAGATAAGAAAAACAATATACAAAAGTGGTTCTAAAGTTCCATGTGTATTTATCACTCTCGGTACATGCACATCCACGCAGGCTAACATGGCATACAATGCACATAGTGCACAGACCGCACGACTGACAGACGAGGTACCTCCATAGGACTTCCATTCACATTTGAAACTTGTTTGGAAAAATATTTCCATCTTCCTATAAATAAAGGGCCATTGTATGCAAAAAAGGGGAAGGAATTTAAGTATTGTTATGTTGTTCAATTTGTCTTTGAGAATCCATATTTCTCCTAGAAATATTTGAACATTCATAGCAAGGGTTGTGCCTCTCTCCTCTTGAGAAGTTCAACCATCAATTATTCACCATTGTATTTTCATTTTCATCCATTGTTAGAAGAAATAAATATTTATATTTTGGGACTCAAGAGCCTTTCTAAGGAGGAATATGAGACTCATAAGTTATCCCATTTCTCCAAGGTGTTATCAATTCAAAGATCATTCTTATTTGGCAGCTATTGCTTGTGTCTCTTTCTTGCATCTATGTTATTTGTTGCATGCTTAGTTTACTTTTATTCCTTTGTTATTTACTTATTGTTTTCTATTTGGTTGAGCCATTAATCAACTAACAAACTACTTTGTTGTCTTGATATCCTAACTATATAGTTAAGGGGCCTCTTTTTTCTTACCCAAGTGACAAAAAGAACCCAACATATTGGTGACCATACTAGAGACTTGGATCAAAATCCTCCCCAATTAGGTTGTTAAATTTTTGTTTCTCATTTGTGTTTTTAGGGATTAAAACTGGCCTATTGTCACCTTCCGAGAGCAGGATTTCATCCCACATTGAGTAGAATTTTTCAAAATTTTGGTCTCCATATTCTTTGCTTGCGCACAAGTTTGGGGAAAACAATCGCGTGATCCGTGCATACCCATGCTCTGTCAGAACTCTTAAAAATCTCACTTCACGCGCTTTGCATGATTGTTTCTGGTTTAGTCACGTAGTGGTATTATTTTTTCAAAAATTGTAAGGCTTGAACATATCAATTCCACCAAGTAGCTTAGAGTTGATTTATGCATTATTGTAAAATCCATTAAAAAGCAGGTTTGGAGATCCACTCTTGCATACATATCTTAAAACCACACCTAGACATTTAGGGAGGATAAAAATAACCGTTGCATCTTTTAATTCCTTACTTTCCACATGGATGGCCTAAAGCTTAGCATGCGAATTTCATTATCTTATTTTCTTTTTATAAATTCACCACACTAATTTGGGAATAGAAACTTATTTAAATAATCTTGGAGTATGCTCTTTCCTCGCATGCTAGTATGATCTTGGAAATCAGAAAAGATATTGCCTAAACAAGTCTTCATCTCCTTTAAAGAAAAATCAACCAATCTCTAGGAGAGGCCAATACCTCTTATCTCATTTTGGGACTTGAATCTAAGACTTGTAAGGGACCATACATGTGTACAATCTTAGGATAGTTTCAAATTTCTACAGTAAATCACATAGGGAGAATAAAAGCATTGAAAGGGCCCATACATTCCCATATGTTCACAATCTAGGGACAATTTTTCAATCTTTCTTAGATTACAAAACATCATAGGGAGATAAAAGAGTCAAAGTCAGGATTACCATATTCACCATCTTAGCTCAATATTGTTTCATTTGCAAGGGTCATTTGAACAAATTTAGTAAGTTATATAAACAAGACAAGTAAATAAACACAGGATTTCTACCATGCTAAAATATTTAATTTAACTTATTAAAAAAATTCACTATCACCACTCCTTGCACACACTCTCACTCATTCAAAAACCTTTTTGCTAGATACTTCAAACTCCTGTGGGATTCACGTGTTTACTAAAGGGTCTTTGTGAACACCATCATAAGAATGAATTTATTCCATGACCCTAGTTTCACAACCTACTCTCACATTCTAAACATAACCATAATCAACCCATTTTCTAACCTCCACAAGAGGAACACAAAATAATTTGGTAGTCTAAGTTATGATTTTGAGGATAGGGATCCAAATAAATCCCTATCATCATTTTCTCACTTGAAACTTAGAAAGTTGTGAATTAGGGTTCCAAAATCCTCCCACTCAAGAATTCCTATACCATAATATAGGGAGACACCTGTGAAGGGTCGAAGGCCGAGGTCCGATTGTTCTGTGCATGCCTCCTTGGGTCACCCAACCCTTGGAAAGAACCTAGTTTGTGACTGATTTTTGAGGCCGAAAATATAAATGTCATGCTTGATGAAGGTATCTTGGTATCCCAATATAGGATTTATCTAACCAAGGTGGCGGTTGTGCACTTCAATCGCACCTCATCCATATTTTGAATGGTTGTTGGGAAATATTTCCAGTACTTCCGAGATATTCCCCCTTCACCCTTCATTATAACTGATTGTTCGTAAATTCACTATCTTCTCTGAAAGTGGGTTTCGACCCTACTGTTGAGTGCTTTTTTGGAGGTCCGGTGTTATTTGAGAGAAAGGACATTACGTTGGATAGGAAACATGCATTTTTTGTTTGATTTTTATTCCCCCACAACAAGTTACAAAAATCCCAAACCACTTTTTGCATTGTCTTGATTTATGATTTTCACCACTTGAGTATATGCATTTTTATGAATAGATTGTTTAAAGTAATTTTAAATTAGTTTGTCCTATCATTCTTCACCACCATTTACACACATCCACTTCTAGGCTAGAATCATAGGGGAACCAAAGTATCCCCATCGTTCTAGGCGCTTGAGAAACTTACCCCCCCCCCCATTTTGGGTGGTGTTCTTAATTTCACTGAGACATCAGCAATACCATCACATACACCAGTTAGTGATACAATACTAGGATCAGGATTACTAGGAGCCAATTTTATTGGAACCAATATCCCAAGAAACTCACAAACAAACCCTCCACCACAAGGAGGCAGAGCCCAATATCACAGATTCCAAACTCCCAAGGCACCACTTAATCTCATAACATGGCAGGACCCACCCCCGACATGCCTGAATTGGATACACTCAATATCCTAGATCTAGCCAAACTAAAAAATGATCCCATATTGCATGACCCCACTTGGTCGAATATGCCCACAAAATGACCTTCATAAATTCCTAAGTTTGAAGGAAAAGACAGAGAGGACCCAACCAACCATGTCATGTCCTTTCACTTGTGGTTTTCTTCCAATAGAATAATGGAATATTTTGTTTGTCTACAGTTATTTCAAAGAACCCTCATAGGAACTACGACCAAATGGTATGTGGACGAGAATTCTGGTTCCCATGCAACCTTCAAGTCTCTATACAAATCATTCCTGACATTTTTTCAACTCCCCATTTGTCATGAAACTAGTTTAGAGATTATTTCAAAATGAAAACAAACCATCGTTGTTCATATCTTTGGCCATATTCATGAGTGGCATAGATGTTGAAGCATATGTAAGGTGGATACCACCCCACAAAAAATATTAGATTGGTTTATCCAATCGCTTGTTCCTACCCTTGCCAAAGATGTGGCTACAACCCTCCTGAAACTAAAGACAAAGCCATCACCAAGGCACAATAGTTTGACCTCGTCTACTCCCAAATAGGATACATATACACTGTCCTTCTAGACACTCTGCATCCTTTTCTCTTTGGCCAAGACAAACCTTAAACATCGCATATTGTTGATGGGTTGATTGGATCCATGGATCATATTCAACCACATGCACAGTAGGTACCCGCATACTGAACCAATCCATAATTTCTACCATATGGGGGAACTCCATATTACCCTCCCCCACCACCCCCCCACCATTCATGCCACCTTATCTTCCTACCATGGGTACACATCTACCCACGTCCCTTCCTCAAACCATACCTATCCCACAATCGGTTCCTCGACCAACAACTTCATATACACCCGGTAATAATGGAGCCACCTCCACTTCTTACAACCCATATGGACCCCCACAAGGTAACCCATATTCTCCCTTCTCATGTCCCCCCCAACTTGTTATTCCCACACATGGACAACACCAGGAAGGAGTCAATTTCATCCAACCTTCCCCTATTCAACAGGTTCAAGATTTTTAATAGTTGAATACGACCAATCCACCTCACCAACCCAAAAATAACCAGAAGAAATGAAAGAATAGGAACCATGGAAAAGGAGAGAACTTCCCTCAACAAAAAACCCAAGATGGAAGAAACCAATGCCAACCTAAACAAAACCCTCAAGGGGGAAATAAAAATGTCCAACCATGATAAGGGAGAAATAATGATCTTCAAACCAATTACCCGTGTGCATTATGCGGTGAATATGGCCATTACATGCACAATTTACCTCAAATCACTAACTACAAATGTACGAAGGATTCCATGAATCCCCAGCGGACGCCCAATCCCTAAGGTCCACCATAGGGACCTCCCACTTATATACCACCACCACCATTGGTGGTATTACAAAAACCTATCCCACATCAAGGAGTCATTAATACTCAACCAAAAGGGGCCTAGTTCCCACACCCCCAGGGGTAGTTCCCTTCACCTTACGAGCCCTACTCAGGGAACACCATCGATCAAAGTATCCTCCTCACCACTCAAGAGGATGATACACCCCTTGATCCATTATCCACCACTTCGGATGCTCCCCAACCACTAACTAGACAACCATTAATGATTCCTCATACTAACATTGAAGCCATCGCCTGCATACCTCACACACCCTTGCACAGGAATGTGTATAATCCCCATGCCCAGGCTGCCCATAGCTACATTCTTATTTATGATATCTCTCAATCCCCCACTACCATGTCAGTTTATGGAAGTCCTTCAAACATACTCTTCCCAACGAAAGGCATTGATTTCACAATTAGGGGCAGTAGATCTCGTAGACACCCATCTGATCACATTTGAATTAGACAAAGAAGACCCGCAACTCCAATCCTTACTTGCATTCCATATTCCTGTCAAAATATGGAATATCACCATCCATTGTTTCATCATAGACGAAGGAGCATCCACTTGCATCATGTCCAAATTAGTATGGAATCAACTCGGTTCACCTGAGTTGATCCCTTATACCATCACTCTTTGAGCTTATGATGGTAAACCATCCCAACCAGAAGGCATGTATCAAAATGTTGTGGTTGAGCTAGAGGGAAAGACAATTCTCATCGACATAGAAGTCATTGACACCCAATTGGATTATAATATCCTTTTTGGATGAAGCTACATGTACACCATGCAAGTTATAGCTTCCTCGGTCTTTCGCACCATGCTCTTCCCTCATAATGGGAAAATTATCAACATTGATCAATTGACCCACCATGAACCAAACCAATCAAGGTACATTGATACCATACTTCCACTAATCTGCTCGAGTGTTGACCTTGTCCTAATGATAGACGTCGGACCAGGGCTATTTCAGGATCCATCCTTGATTGATACATACCAAGGCTTCCCACACCCCAACTCCACCACCACCATTTTTTTCTTTGTCATGGCTGATGGAGTAGAGATACCTGACCCCCAATCCACAAAGAGATCATTATACTCCACATCCACTCCTTCCCAGTCAACCTTGATACCTTCTAATGAACTCCCCATATAGAATCCTCAAGATGGAACATTGGAAATCCCACCACCCATGATTCAAATCCTCATTTGGAAAACAATACCACATTCCATCACCCAAATAACCTTCTTTTACCCTCCCCCAAATGTAATAGCATACCAAGTTGTTTCTAGCCTCACCTTACCTAATATGGTCATCACCATCCATGTATGGTATCTGGAACCCCCATCCATGGTACCAGGTTTATCACTGCAACCTCAACCGACAATACCCTTACTACAAGTTGTGGCCTAACCATCCACCCATCCCACTAGTTACACAGTTGGGGGCACTAGTACCACCACCAAGAACCAAGATACACACCATAGGGGAAACACCATAACGCAACATGACACACGAAAGAAGAAAGAACCTTCTCCCCCTTCTACCCCATGCGAATTGTGCGTCGTCATTAGAAATCCCACCAACATTTTCCTCGCCTTACCCGAGTTATAGAATTTCATTCCAAAACCTATAAGTACACCTCTACTACCTACACCAATTTCCCCATCCGCCTCCCCAAAACCTTCTTCCTCCAATCCTCCCAGTTTGAGAACCAAACATGTTTTCACTATCTTCTCTCAATACAACTATTACATGCACCACTGCCCATCCCTCCCTCAATTTCAGGACACCCTTGCAATAGTGCACCAAACTAAATTACCCAAATAATCCCAACCCACTTCCTTGGTATCACCAATTACTAAAATTATTTGTCTCTATGTCAGTAAAAAAGCGCATGCGATTCCCTTGCACATTATGTTACCAAATAGATAAATACACCTATCAGTTCCCACTCATGATTGAGAGATGTGCTCACTAGAGGGCATCCATCACACCCATTCCATCAACCATACCAACTGCGGTGAACCAAGTGGTGAACCATAACCATCCAAATAGTTATGGCATACCCCCTCATGGATCAAATCCCATTTGTTTACGCCTCTTTCCATTCCACTATGGTGCGAGGACTTCCCCCCAAACCCCTCCAACTCTCCTGTAACACAAGTTTATGAAATTATCCTTCCACTATACCACAATACATATAATTTTTATATGGATATTTGGTTCATGACATCTACCGAATATCTCCATTCCCCCACCGTAGGTCCATCTACCTCAGGGATGAATGACAATATCCAATATTCACTAACTACCCCCATGAATCTTGACAACCCACTCTTGCATGTTACAGACTCCCTATACTCTATCACCTTTCAGTATGATGAAGACATTCTATAAGTCCTATGTGCACTTGATTACTCATGGGATGATTTTCATCATCGATCTCTTTTTATAGCACACAACACCTTTCGGCCACCCACAGATTCCCCTATCTGTACCATCGAAGATAGATATTTCATCCCCTCTTTCCATGTAGACTAGTTCAAGAATCCAATACCCGCACCTGATGCATTTGAAGAAGGTAATATGGCCAACATCTCACCCACAATCAAGATCAAAATTTTGATCAAACTCAATGTATTGGAAGAAACCACCCTGGGGGAAGCATGCTCCCCAGAGGAAATTGTAGCATACAAATCCCTCTTCAAGGCATATCAAGATGTGTTTTCCTGGTCATACACCTAAATGTTAGGGTTAGACCCAACCATTATTGAACATCACATTGACACTTGGCCTGAAGTTGCCTCTGTTCTCCAAAATCAATGCCCCCTTCACCCTTCCAAAGACATGGCAATCAAAGTTGAGATTGACAAACTACATATAGTTGGATTCATATACCCCATTTCCTACACATCTTGAGTCTCCAATCATGTCCCTGTCAATAAAAAATAGGGTACCATTTGAGTTTGCACAGACTTGTGTGACCTAAATCAATCTTGTCCCAAAGATAAATTCCCTACTCCATTCATCGATCAAGTCATCGACACCTATGTCGGTCATGAAGTCCTCTCCCTCATGGAAATATTTTCCAGTTACAACCAAATCCAAATCCACCATGTGGATCAATACAAAACCTCCTTCTCAACTTCTTGGGGAACCTTTACATATCGCTTCATTCCCTTCGGAATAAAAAACGTTGAGGAAAATTTCTAATGCACAATGACATATGCCTTACATGATCTCACTCACATAATTATTTCCTACCTGGATGACCCTACAACTAGGTCCAATAAATGTTCCCAACACATAGAGGATCTATGGATCATCTTTGAACGGTGTTGATGGTACAACATTTGGCTCAACCCACTTAAATGTGTCTTATGTGTCACTTCATGCCACTTGTTGGGATTCATTGTGTCCCAATAGGGCATCACCATAGACCCCCTTAAATTTTAGGAAATCAATGAAATCCCCCCTCCCAGGAACTTACACCAGTTGCAGAGCCTCCAAGGAAAATCCAATTTCTTGTGACGGTTCGTCCCTAACTATGCCATTCACACCCATGGATTCCTATGATTACTATGACGTGACATATCCATTTCACTGGGGCCACCATGTCCAAGAAGCCTTTGATTCACTCAAATATGCACTCAACAAATCCTCCTTAATTATTCCTCCATACTATTATAGGTATTACATAATCTACCTATCTACCTCAAAGGTTTTTGTCGCTGGAGTTCTCGTCCAAGTTGACAATGACCAATACAAACATGTTATATACTACATCAAAAGGAACCTCTCTGGGCCACCACTGAAATACAACCATGAGGAGAAGTTATCCTTAGTCGTCTTCCTCGCACTTCAAAATATATGCCAATATATCTTTCTTTGCATTACCAAAGTAGTCGTAGATTCCAACCCCATGCATTACCTATTGAGTTGCTGCCAGATCAATGAAAAATTGTCTCGTCGGATCATAATTCTTCAAGAATATGACCTACAGTTCACCACCCCAAAGAGAAAAAAATCCCTTTTCCTCATTGAACTCCTCGTAGACTTACCATCTAACTCTTCATACCCCATGATCAATAAGGATTTCCCCGACGAGCATTTATTCCTCATATCATCCATAGACCCATAGTATAGCGATATTTTGGTTTATCTCCAAACCCAAAAATTTGGTCCTCACCTATCTCAAGACAATCATCGTCGTATCTGACACCAAGCATCATGATACCTCCTCATAGGATATGTTCTTTATCGTCGTGACATCGACATGATCCTTCGACGATGCCTCACCCTAGAAGAAGCCGAGACAATTCTGAATGATTTCCACAGTGGCGCATGTGGTGGTCAATTATCAAGCATGTCCATTGTACAAAATATCATTTGGGAGGGCTATTTTTGGCCCACGTTGTTCCATGATTGCATCCATGTAGTTAAGCGGTGTGACAAATGTTAGTTATATGCACATAAGGCTTGAGCGCCGCGTGCTCTCTTGCACCTAGTTATCACAGTTCGACCCTTCTGTAAATGGGGCATTGATTTCATGACATGTAACCCTCCATCCAAAAATGGACATAAATACATCATAGTATTCATTGACTACTTCACCAAGTGGGTCGAATCTATGCCCACATTCAATAATATGGCCAACACAACAACATGTTTTTTCTTTAACCGTGTCATTTCTTTCTTCAAGGTCCCCCTACAACAAGTCTCTGACCATAGTAAGCACTTCAAAAATGAAGTATTCATGGAGCTATCTGTCAAATTGGGATTCACCCATGAATTCGCCTCACCCTATTACCCGCAATCTAATGGGAAAGTCGAGGTCATCAACAAAGTTCTCAAAACCATGCTTCAATGCACGGTTGAAAAACATAAGACCAATTGGCATCATATTCTTTTCTCAGCCTTATGGGAATATCAGACAATTATCAAAATGGCTATCGGTTTCACTCCCTTCCACTTAGTCCTCGACGTCGAGTATGTACTCCCAATTGAGTGGGAAATCCCAACATTGCATGTTGCAATCGAGATCTTTCCTGACACACCACCACTTGAGCAACGATTGATTGCCCTTGAATCTCTCGACGAAGATCGACGAGCATTGCTACAAAACAATGAAGCAACCAAAAATAGGTCCAAATCCATGTTGGAAATACTAAAACAACTGAGAGGGGGGGGTGAATCAGTTGTTTATAAGCTTAAACAATTTTATGCCTTTTAAAACAATTATTAAGATTTCTTCATGTGTCATCAACCAACATACAACATATGGACAGTAAGAGTAAAGATCATCAGTCACACATAAAATACACACAGAGACAGATTTTCACGAGGAAACCCATAAAGGGAGAAAACCTCTTCTT
>SNQJ01S0031090.1:17356-40437 GCA_010110895.2 Picea sitchensis
GCTTGATTGGAGGTTGCCCCCTCGAAGAGGCCTGTGAACATTGCTTTCTGAATCAAAGTGCTATTTCTATTGCTATTGTTATATCATTTCTGTGTATTGTGAAGATTATGCTGGATATTTTACTGTTATTCTGCCATTTCTAGTATTTTATTTATGTTTTGCATATTTTATATATCTGGTATCTTGCAGACACCTATAACAAACATATGTTAGTAACAACAAATAAAGGAAAAATTAAAAGGAGACTAAGCAAAGAGAACAAAAATGCAAGGGAAAGGAACTATTCTATACTAACATACTACACTATATACATTAAAGGGATCATGGTAAATCCTAGCTAACATATGATAGCCATTCTATTTATTGAAATTATATAGAAACATAGTTGGCATGCATATTTGAAATGGTAATATGTGATGTGGGTGGCGCTGTTGGAAATTAAGGGTTGTTTGTCTCGATGCATGGTTCAGATTGAATGATTTGTTGAGTTAATGAGTGGTGCGTACTAAGAAGTTAAATGAACTTGAGTGTGGAGGTGATATGCATTTACTCCACGTCAACCTTACTCCCTACGTTGGCTGCCACCCTCGTCGGGCTATTGTTCAACCTTTTTGTTGTGGTTATGCTCTGATTTCTAAGCAGAGAGGAACCGCTCGACCAACTCGTGTTTTAAGGTGTTTGATTACAGGTATGTCTTTTTCTAGCCATTCATGAGTCTAATCTGGTTATGAAATAGATATTGACTTAGGTGTATTGGTTTGTGGTTTCTCTAAGTATTGCAACTGTTTAAGATTGTGATTTTGAAACAGAGCGTTGATGGTTTTCTCTGCAATAATGTTGAATTCATAGTGTTATTGGTCATCCTGGGTATTAACATCCATAAGGGCTCTCTGTTATCCTTGTTGGTTTGGTTGGAGGGTTTTTGTTGGTTGGATGTCTTCACGCATTCGTATCTCTCTATCAAGTCTTTGGATTTTATGGGTTTTAATGGTTAGAAGCACCTTGGTCACTGCATTTTGTTCACTTGGACATTGGTTTGTTTTCACCACTAAAGGTCACTTAGTGGGTTATTTTGTTCTTTCTTGGCCCTATCTTCACCTCATCATTGTGGTTGTTTGACTAAAGAGCTACGAGGGTTATACCCTATGTATGTCAAGTATCATTACCAGGACGAATTAGAGCCTCACTCATCTGTTATAGCCTCGCCTGTCACAGGTTTTCATCACCCTGTCCATGGAATAAGTTGTGGTGTTCTCTGTGTATACACCGTTGGTCTCAGATGTTTTCACCATAGAGAAGATTCATCCCTGCTCTTCCTATGTTGGTTTCATGGTGAACCCTTAACCCCTCCAGTCTGAGGGTTGATAGAGAAGATTGTTAGGCCTTTCAGATTTACTATTGGTTATTGTTGATTGGTATGTATTTTAAACATTTTTTAGTACAGGCTCGCCCAATTACTTATGTGACAATCATGTTGGTATCTATTCACTACCTATGTTATTAAAATGGATATGACCTCCACGGTTAATTGAACAGACCAAATGCACAGTAACCCTCCTGGTGTTTTGATAACCCAATATTGTTTTTATTTGAGTGAGTCGCAACATTGCTTCATGTTGATGTGGGGGTATGTGTGGTTTCCACAACATGTTAGGTCGGGTTGTTACAACAGTTCAAGTATAGTCTCAGGATGGAATTGGTTATTGAGGATTTGGGTTGATACAAAGTCGTTGTCTTTTGCATTGGAAATTATTGGGATTTTAAACTCGACATTAGTTACAGTTGTTTATTTATGTGCACACGTAATGCATTTGTATGTGTGGTGTTACTACGCCACGAATAATTGGTCAATGTAAATATGAGTTCTATTTTTTGGGGCAGTCGGGATGATTGTAGCAAATCCATCCACTATATGTGTTATGGTTATTTGAATGCATCATTAGGGATGAGCCTAAGTTTTACACAACATGGTTGATTGCAGTTTGATTAATTTGAAGCAATATTGTATTAAGTTGATAGCTCGGCACAATGAGTTTATTTAATACTATGACTATGTGTTTATAAGTGTAAAATGGAAATGTTGCATCATGGTGTTTTGGGTGTCTTCCCACTGTGTATGATATGAATATTTTGGGTTGCGCACTCAGAAATAGTCACAGAGTTTTAAACTTGGCCTTGTTGCAATTCGATTATTTGTATTATGGAGTCAGATATGCTTGCTACCTCATTGTGTTGGATGAATAACCCAACATTTTAAAATGTTTAGGGTCAAGGAAAAATTTGGACCTATAAGTCACAGGAATGAAATTGCGTTTTTGTGTGAGTTGAATGGTGATTAGTTACATGGGTGTTTAAATGACAAGCCAGGATCTTTTCAAAATAAATATGGATCATTGTGTTGACTGTCCATTGGGTATGTTAAATGAATTTCATGCACAATTATAGCCATGAGTGTTGTAACAGTATGACCACAGTGCAGTTTGATTATTAAATAAAAGTAGAGACAAAATCGAGCATGATTTTTATTCCCACATTTGATGAGCAAATGAAAGTAATTGAATGCGTATTTTTTGGGGGAATTGCTTATGGATAAAGGGGAGAAAACAAAGCTCTCCTATATATTGTTGTGGAATGCATACTATTTTGATTGAGTGGCATTGTGTAAATATTTGGTTATGAACAATGAACTAGTTAATATACAATAGTTGTTATTGGATCACAATGGTCATTTGGTTGGTGTATTTCCTTTTTTAGAATGGTTATATGGATTACTTAATTAATTTTATGAACAATACTCACCCTCATTCCCAACCATTTTTTTGTTTTTCACTAATTACAACCCCATCGCCTTCCCATATTCATTTTTCACTCCCTGTTCTAAAATTGACTACTGTCAAGAAATTATGTGTTAGAGTAGTTGGCAGTAGCAGTGTCTTGGTTGAATTATAGTGATGTTTCCTTTGGTTACAGTTGATTGTTGTTATCTTTGAGAAGTAACCATATCCCCCCCCCCCATAATATCATGTTTCACTCAATACAAACCACTCACATATCCCAAGACCTTTTATTCATTCCCCTTCTAATTGATAAACAGTTAAACAATTTGTATGGATTGGATTACATGAGTATGATATATATTTGAGCCAAATCTATTTCATATTTTTAAGGAGTTATCATGTATGGTTATTTAAAGGATTATTTTCTAATCAATCATGCATACAGAAATGAGCAATTCAAATAAAAGGATAATAATTGAGGCTTACTATGCCTCTGTCAAAGAGAAGGCCACTACTTCCCCTCCCGCATCTTCAGATGATTTTGGTAAATCCATGTCCTCCCACTTTCACTGGAAGGACTATTTCTCTCACATGATCATCAAGACGATGAATAAATATTCAACACTGCCTAAAGCAAGTTCAAAAGGACTAAATGGTGATAGCCTCAACAAGGGAAAGATTGCCTCACAAACCGGGAAATATGGATTTTTAGTTTTCCTTTATTGTTGATGATAGTTGACTTCAAATTTTCATATAGCATGCTTTTTGGATATGCTAGTAATATATTTTGGAAATAATTGCAAACATTATTGAGATTAATTTCCAAATGTTAATATGATGATGGGAGCCACAAGGAGGTGTGTTTCGCTTAACTAACTAGTTAAATGTTATGATTGTTATGAGATAAAGGGAGTCACAAGGGGTCCCACCTACTAGTTATTATTTATTTTAACCATTATTATGATTATTACTTTTCCCCCTTAACTAAAATGTTGGTTGAGTCTTTAGTTAAATTAACTAATGAGGTGGTTCAACTACTTCAACCAATTCTGATTTTCTTAAAGGAAAAAGGAAGGGAGGAACAAGAGGAGGATAGAAGCAAAAACATACTAAGGTTTGATCTTTAAGTTTATGTTGAGATAGTTCAGTTTTCATTCATTCATTTATTCATCAGAATCCTAACTCTCTTTTATGATAGCAGGGTCTTATCGTAGACAACAATATTCAGGGTTGAATCACATCATTTAGAAACTTATTTTTCAGAGGTGTTGATCTATCTTTGATAGTCTGTGTAGACTTGTTTGTTTGTGAATTAGTTTTCATGACTAACAAAGGATATTGTTCAAAGTCGAGTGGGAAGCAATCTATGGCAAGCTGATCCATCTTTTAGAGTTCAGTTTTGGTTTTCTATCAGAGGTCCCTTTGTATGTTCCATTGGGGATGTCTAACTTTGACTTTGGTCCAAAATTTTTGTATGAGATATTAACCATTCTTTAGTTTAACCATTATTGGGCAGAAATTGAACAAGATATTAGTGCTCAAGAACAATTGGAAGCTAGATGTAGACAGCCTAGAAATCAACGGTGACCCTTTTGTTTCTTCAAATTTTTGGCCTTTCTTTCATGTCCTTAGATTCTCGTGATTCTAGAAGAAGACGAGGTCTGTCACCTGAAATGAATCCTATTGCTGAAATAGGAAGAAGAAACATTGCGTTATCTGCCCAACAAAGTGATCTAAGGGGAACTTTTTCTGATTCATCCAGTTCATCTTTCATCCCCTCATCTATCATCCACAGGATGGCATCTAGTGGTGTCTCTGGTGGCACTAGAAGTGCTCCATATTATCAATATTCATCATCATCAGTGATTGGTAGCTTATATAGCCACCATATCCCTATACAATCTACCACAAACCCCACTGAAGTCATTAAAAAGTATGGGCTTTTTCATCTCGAAGAAGACACCACAACCACACCATGGAATGTGTCCTCTCCTCTTAACCTAGCACCTGCTACTCATCCACTTCCGAAGTTGAAGGAGAACCTGTCTAAGTTTTCAGGAAATAACAATGTCAATACAAACGACCACCTGGTGGAATTTTCTAATGCTTGTCATAACATAGGGGCCAACAACAATGACACTTGCATGTGCTTGTTTGTCAATTACTTGGAAGGAAAGGCTACAACCAACTTCTTTGAACTTCCTCCTAAGATTTTGTCTACTTGGAAGGAGTTAATCTATTGGTTCCAATCCACTTATGGGAAATCCAAAAGCCCCACTGAGAAGTTAAGGGAATACAATAATGTCACCTATAAGGATGGTGATACCATCAAGTCTTTCAACCTGCGTTTCACCAAGTTATACAATCAAATACTCAAACTTATTCTCCCTCAGAACCAAGCTTCCTTCATGCATTAATACAATGTATTGCCTTCTCCCTACCGTCATAGGCTTGAGGAAAAATCCATTGATAATCTCGTTTCCACTCTGCATGCTTGTTCAGAGTATGAGGAACAACTTGAAAGAACTGGTCTTCCCCAGGGAGAATCGGTTAGATAGATAGACATGTCTGCTCTCTTACAGATAGTACAAGATATGAAAAATGGTATGATAGCATTTGAGCGGAAGGGTATTGTCTCCCCTCTTAACCCTGAAGCTTCATCCTCTTTTGCACCCCCATTTAGAAATCTGGTTGAAAATAATTTTCATCCTAAGGCTATCTTGCCTTGGAGTTGGTGTAAATTTTGCAAGGAACACCATGAAGAAACCACATGTGAGGTAAAGAAGAGTGCCACCGATAAGATATTTGGTGAAAGAACAGAAGCTACCATCGATGTCCTAGATTTTACAGAGCCAGAGGATGTCATGGTCATCAATACTAGGAACAAAGCCTATGCTCCCAAGGGAAAATTTGATCCTCCCCGTAGTTCTTATGGCTCGAGATCATCGTCAACCGCTACTAATCTATAGGTTCCTAAGGTTCCTAAGAGTCAAGGAATCACTCCTCCTCTCCCCCCTTACAAATACATTATCTTGAATCAATTGGACAACATTAAAGTAGATGAAACCCTTCTAGACATGGCTGTCGTCCCTGAACAATAGATGCATCTGAAATAATTCATGGAAGGAAAGGCTTCCGTTGTAGCCAATATTTTCGAAGAGGTAAATGAAGAGGATTCTTCTATAAATAAAGTAGGTGTACATAACTTTAGATACCCTATAAAAAATTCCCCTTTTTATATTTCTATAAAGATTATGGATAAAATTGCCCATTGTTTCCTCATTGATGGTGGTTCGTTCCCAAGTGTGATGTCAAAGATTATTATGGGAGAGATAGGCTTGTCTTGTACAAATGAAAATTCCAGAAGCATGCTCTCCTATAATAGTCTACAACAAACAACCATAGGCGAGGTTAAGGATGTGACCTTAGTTTTGTGCGCTCATCCTGAAATAAGGACAACCCTCAACTTTCAGGTAATTGGATGCCAGTAAGAAATTACTCAATCATCTTAAGCAGAGATTGGAAAGCCTCAACAAGTGGATACTTCTCACTCGACGTAACACATTTATTCGTTCCTCGGAACGAAAAAAACATTATAATCCTTAGAGAAGGAAGGATATCACCTTACATAAAGAGTGTCCCATAGCTTAATGTAAACTATATCGAAGAGTACCTAGGAGTGTATTACATCTTTGCTGAGGAGGATAAAATTCCCATGGAGAAAATCGATTTAGATGATGGCATGTGGCACATGCACTTTGATGGTTCATGCTCTAATGAAGGTAATAGAGTTGGAATTATCTTGATTTCTCCTGTAGGAAAAATCCATAAATTTTCTTACCAGTTGGAGTTCGCTTGCACTAACAATGTCATTGAATTTGAAGCCTTGTTATTAGGCATTGACAATGCTTATAACCTTGGTTTTGGTCACCTTTCAGTTTTTGGGGATTCCGAGCTTGTTGTGAATCTTGTGCATAAAATTTACTCTCCTAACAACAAGTTGATGAAATGATACACCCAAACTATTTGGGCGCTTATCTCGAACCTTTTATCTTTCAACATCACTCATGTTAAGAGAGATTTAAACTCAATGGCTGATTGGTTGGTAGTTTCCGCAGCCTCCCCTAATTGGTAAATTCTACCACACATACTTGATTGTACCTTTCAATCCCTATACCGTCCGTATATCCCCGACAATACAAAATCTTGGCAGGTCTTCCCTAACGATGAGAGCATTTGTGCTTTTATTCAAATGAACCTTTTAGCCTAAGGAAATTATATCCATAGAAGATAATAATATTACTAAAGGATTGAATCCTATAAAGAGTTCATTTTCTTCAAGTGATGTAGGCAACACAGAGGAACAAAAAGAAGAAGAGTCGATAAGGAAGGTGGGTGAAACCATCTCCTTGAACATTGGGACACCCGAGACTCCAAAGAATGTTAAAATAGGTGCAAAATGTTCAGATGAGAAGAGAGTGAAGTTCTCCAAGCTGCTTGGTGAATTTCAAGATATTTTTGCTTGGTCGTATGAGGATATTCATGGTTTTGATCCTAGTTTGATACATCATGCCATCATCATTCAGGAAGTTGTAAAACTAGTTAGGAAAAAACAAAGGCCCATCAACCCTGCACTTGAAGAAACTATTCAAAAGGAGTTGGAAACACTCTTGAAGGATGGAATCATTTTCTAGTCAAGTATTCTGAATGGGTTTCAAATCTAGTTCCTGTTCGGAAAAAAATTGGTCAGATCAGGTTGTGCATTGATTTTCGTGCATTAAATTGAGCTAGTATAAAATACCACTTCCTTCTCCCTAACATGGAAATGATTTTGCAGCAAGTTGCAGGGTCACAAATGATGTCCTTACTTGACGGGTTTTTCTGTTACAATCAAATCAAGGTAAAAGGGAAGATAAATATAAAACCACCTTTATTACTCGTTGGGGTACCTTTTCTTAGGAATGCATGCCTTTTTTCTTATCTAATGCAAGTGCCACCTTTCAAATAGCTATGCAATTATATTTTGACGATTTGATCGATAAGATCATTCAAATCTACCTTGATGACAACAATATACTCTAAAATCTTATCAGATCATTTTGGTCATCTGAGGAAAGTTCTTATGCGATGTAGGAAATTTGGCATTTCTCTAAACCCTTCCAAGTCCATTTTTGGTGTTACCAAAGGAAAGATCCTTGGACACATCGTCTTTGATTGAGGAATAAGCATTGATCCTGAAAGGATTGTTGATATCCTTAATCTTCTTGTTCCCACTTCCAAGAAAGAATTTCAAGATTTTATGGGGGTTATTAAATTCTTCCATATATTTGTCCCATATTTTGTGGTGATGGTCAAGCCAATTCATAATTTGCTTAAGAAAGATCATTTTTTTTCTTGGACAAATGATGTCAAAAATGATTTTGAAGGGATTAAGAAAGCAATTAGTTTCACACGGGTTTTGGCGAAGCCAGATTTTGAGAAAGAATTCACAATATATACTAATGCCACTGAGGAGGTAGTTTTTGCTGTCCTTATGAAAAATTATGACCAAGGCAATGAAAAACCAGTGGCTTACATGATTCAAAGTTTGTCTGATGATGAATTTTAATATTATTTTATTGAAAAACATGCTTTCGCTCTTGTTAAGGCTATTGAAAAGTTTCTCCATTACATCTTAGGTAAGCATACGTTGGTAAAAGTCCCCTTACCTATTGTCAAGTTTTTTCTCTCACAAACGTATCTTTCAGGAAAGCTTGCACATTGGCTTGCCAAGACTCAGGAGCATGATTTAAATATCATGAATTCTACCACTATCAAGGGACATGACCTAGCCCTTCACTTGGCTCAACATGATGAAAATGGTGAATAAATTTAGGAAGAGGATAGTTACCTTTAAACCCTCTTTTACATTGACGATAAGATCCTCCCTATGTCTGAACATCCTTGGTACAGGTATTTGGTTTATTATTAACAGAACCAAAGATGTCCAGACAACTTAGACACTCATCAAAGGAGAAGACTATGTCTTGAATCTGTGATATATGTCATTATAGGGGACTTCTTATTTCGAAGATCAGTTGATGGTGTGTTTCTTCGTTGTGTAAACAATGAAGAAAGACATAAACTATTACAAGAAGCTCATGTTTCTTCAAGTTTTGTCATTTATATAGGAGGTTATTTCTCTGCCAAAACCACTGCTTTCAAGATTATTAGAAAAGGGTACTATTGGCCTTTGATATTTCATGAATCTTATGTTTTTTCGAGATCTTATGACAAATGCCAAAAATTTGATGGGAAAGAATGCCTTTCATCCATGCTATTACAACTTGTCCTACCAAAATTTCCTTTTTCAAAGTGGGGATTGGATTTTATTGGTCCAATTAATCCCCCTTCTTCATCTAGACAAGTTTTTATTTTGACAACCATAGACTATTTTACAAAATGGGTTGAAGTTGTCCCACTTAAGAATTCCACAAACGATCAAGTAATTTCTTTCCTTGAAAATACTATTTTTTCCATATTTGGTATTCCATTAGAAATTATTATAGACAATGGCCCCGCTTTCATTTCTGCTAAGCTGGCTCAATTTCTAGCCAAGTTGGGGGTTAAACATTTTACCTCATCAACTTATTACCCCCAAGGAAATGGGCAGGATGAGTCTACCAACAAAAATCTAGTAAGAATCATCAAAAGGCTCATTGAAGATAAGCCTTGTCAGTGGCACACTCTCCTCACTTACGCCCTCTGGGCAGATCGAACTACCGCCAAAGTAAGCATTGGTTGTAATCCTTTTCAACTTGTTTATGGTAAAGAAGACCTCTTTCCAACCGTTCTGGAACTTTCTTCCTTAAGGTTGATGCTACAGATCAAAGAATTAAATTCTTCAGATGTTTCACAAAGGATAAACACACTACTAGCCTTGGAAGAACAAATGATGTTTGATTTAGATAATATTAAAAGGAGACAACAAACTATTAAGAAGTATTTCAACAAGAGTGTCAAGACTGTCAAGTTCAAGGTCAATGAAAAAGTTTTGCTATGGGATTCGGCTCACACTAATAGGGGAAGACATTCAAAATTTCAGAAATTATGGATGGGTCCTTTCAATATCGCTTTTGTCTTAGGTACAAATTCTTACATTCTGAAGGATTTACAGGAGCGATTGTTTTCCTACGACACTAACGGTTCTCACTTAAAGCATTACGTGGAACCAATTTGAAAAGATCTAACATTGTCCAGATTTTCTGTATTTGAGTAGTCTAGCTCTGTTTCAGTTTCATTTTTTTTTCATTTTTCTACTTACAGTAGTTGATTTATGTTTTATGTTTAAACATTTCCTATTGCTTTTACATTTCTATCACTATATTTCTGCTTTTTAATTTTCTGCAATTTTATTCTGTTTGATTTTTCATTTTGTCATCTTTTTAGTCGAGAATAAGATGTTGGATCAGTTATGCCACAGTGATGCTCCTGTGAAATATTGTTAGTCAATAACAATTAGGCTTACACGACTATTACAATGTTCCCCTGAAGACACACTTGAATTTTTTTATCTACCTTCACTTATGTCTTATAAAGAGATTGGTTATCTCCCGCTTCTTCTTTCCATTTCTTCGTCCATTTGAGAAATAAAAGCGCAGATCCATTAATTTTCTCCTTGAAATAAGAGCCGATTTTGGTTGAATAATTATGCATACAGGGATAAACCCCCTCATACTTAACATTTTTCATAAGTTATTCCCAAATTCCAGGTCATTTTTCCATTAAATCTGCTCACTTCCCCCTGTTGCATAATTATTATGGTTTCATCTTCTAAAATTATTGTTCTTGGTCTACAAGACCGTGATTTATGAGTTCTAAATCTGTTGAAACCAAATTTCCCTATGGATTCGCCAGTTTTTTGACGATTAAAAATCATCACGAAGTTTTTTGCCCACAAAGTGTTTCTAAAGCCTATTATTATAAAGCTAAATAATACCAGTAGGTGGGACCCCCTCGTAGATTGGAGATTGGGTCTGGTTCTTATTTAAATGTTATGCTATTATGCAACACTTCTTACATGGTTGATGCCATCTTCTTTTTATTGGATGATGGATTAGGTGTATTATACGTTTTCTTTACTGCTCCAGGCTCAAGTTTTATGTTACAACAACCTATGTTATTCACGATTACCATTACTGTATGTTCTTGGATATATTACTTGTGACACCTACAACAGACATATGTTAGTAACAACAAATAAAGGAAAAATTAAAAGGAGACTAAGCAAAGAGAACAAAAATGCAAGTGAAAGGAACTATTCTATACTAACATACTACACTATATGCATTAAAGGGATCATGGTAAATCCTAGCTAACATATGATAGCCATGTGATTTATTGAAGTTATATAGAAACATATTTGGCATGCATAGTTGAAATGGTAATATTTGATGCCGGTGGCACTCTTGACAATTAAGGGTTGTTTGTCTTGATGCATGGTTCAGACTGGATGATTTGTTGAGTTAATGACTGGTGCGTACTAAGAAGTTAAATGAACTTGAGTGTGGAGGTGGCATGCATTTACTGCACATCACCCTTACTCCCTCCATTGGCCGCCACCCTAGTCGGGGTATTGTTCAACCTTGTTGTTGTGGTTATGCTTTGATTTCTTAGTAGAGAGGAACTGCTCGGCCAAATCATGTTTTAAGGTGTTTGTTATAGGTATGTCTTTTTTTGGCCATTCATGAGTATGCTCTGGTTATGAAATAGATATTGGCTCAAGTGTATTGGTTTGTGATTTGTTTAAGTATTACAACTGTGTAATATTGTGATTTTGAAATGGAGTGTTGATGGTTTTCTCTGCAATAATTTTGAAGTCATAGTGTTATTGGTCATCCTGGGTATTAGCAGCCATAAGGGCTCTCTGTTATCCTTGATGATTTCGTTGGAGAGTTTTTGTTGGTTGGTTGTCTTCATGCATTCGTATCGTTGTATCTAGTCTTTGGATTTTATGGGTTTTAATGGTTGGAAGCATCTTGGTCACTGTGTTTTGTTCACTTGGGAATTGGTTTGTTTTCACCACTAAAGGTCATGCAATCTGTTATTTTATTCTTTCTCAGCCCTATCTTCACCTCAGCATTGTGGTTGTTTGACTAGAGAGATACGAGGGTTATACCCTGCATATGTCAAGTATCATTACCAGGCTGAATGAGAGCCTCACTCATCTATTATAGCCTCTCATGTCACAGGTTTTCATCAACCTATCCACAGAATAAGTTGTGGTGTTCTCTGTGTATACATTGTTGGTCTTAGAGGTTTTCACCATAGAGAAGAGTCAACTCTATTCTTCCTGTGTTGGTCATAGAGTGAAACCTTAACCCCTCCAGTCTGAGGGTTGATAGAGAAGACTGTCGGGCTTATCGGATTTACTATTGGTTATTGTTAATTGGTATGTATTGACGACATTTTTTAGTACAATCTCACCCAATTAGTTATGGGACAATCGTGTTGGTATCTAGTCAATTCCTACGTTATTAAAATGGATATGTCTTGCACAATTAATTGAATATATCAAATGCACAGTAACCCTCCTAGTGTTTTGATAACCTAGTATTGTTTTTATCTGAGTGAGTCACAACGTCGCTTCATGTCGACGCGTGGGTATGTGTGGCTTCCACAACATGTTAGGTTGGGTTGTTATGACAGTTCAAGTATAGTCTCAGCATTGAATTGGTTATTGAATATTTGGGTTGATACATAGTCACTGTCTTTTGCATTGGAAATTATTAGGATGTTAAACTCGAAATTAGTTACAAATGTTTATTGATGTGTGCACATAATGCACTTGTATGTGTGGTGTTCCTACACCACAAATAATTGGTCACTGTAACTATGAGTTTTCTTTTTTGGGGCCAGATAGTTATTGCAGCCGGGATGACTGTAGAAAATCCATTCATTGTATGCATTATGGTTATTTGATTGCGTCATTAGGGATGAGTCCGAGTTTTACACAACATGGTTGATTGTGGTTTGATTAATTTGAAGCAATACTATATTAAGTTGATTGCTCGACATGATGGGTTGAGTTAATACTGTGACTGTGTGTTTAGAAGTGTAAAATGGAAATGTTGCATCATGGTGTTTTGGGTGTCTTCCCACTATGTATGATATGAATATTTTGGGTTGTGCAGTCAGAGATAGTCATAGAGTTTTAAACTTGGCCTTGTTGCAATTCAATTATTTGTATTATGGAGTCAGATATGATTGCTACCTCATTGTGTTGGATGAATAATCCATCATTTTAAAATGTTTAGGGTCAAGGAAAAATTTGGACCTTTAGGTCACATGAATGAAATTGCCTTTTTGTGTGAGTTGAATGGTGATTGGTTACTTGGGTGTTTAAATGACAAGCAAGGATATTTACAAAATGAATATGGATCATTGTGTTGACTGTCCATTGGGTATGTTAAATGAATGTCATGCCCAGTGATAGGCACGAGTGTTGTAACAATATGACCATGGTGCAGTTTGATTATTAAATAAATGTAGAGATAGAATCAAGCATGATTTTTATGCCCACATTTGATGAGCAAATGAAAGTAATTGACTGCATTTTTTTGGGGGAATTCCTTATGGATAAAGGGGAGAAAATAGAGCTCTCCTATAGATTGTTGTGGAATGCATACTATTTTGATTGAGTGGAACTGTGTAAATATTTCGTTATGAACAGTGAACTAGTTAATATACAATAGTTGTTATTGGATCGCAATGGTCATTTGGTTGGTGTATTTCCTTTTTCAGAATGGTTATATGGATTACTTAATTAATTTTATGAACAATACTCACTCTCATTCCCCACAATTTTTTTTCTTTTCGCTAATTACAACCCCATTGACTTCCCATATTCATTTTTCACTCCCTGTTCTAAAATTGATTACAGTGAAGAAATTTTGTGTTGGAGTAGTTGGCAGTAGAAGTGTCTTGTTGAATTACAGTGATGTTTCATTTGGTTACAGTTGATTGTTGTTGTATTTGAGGAGTAATCGTATCCCCCCCGCCCCCATCATATCATATTTCTCTCAATACAAACCCCTCACTTATCCCAAGACCTTTTATTCACTCCCCTGCTCATTGATAAACAGTTAAACAATTTGTATGGATTGGATTGCATGAGTCTGATATATTGTGAGCCAAATCTATTTCATATTTTTAAGGAGTTATCATGTATGGTTATTTAAAATATTATTTTCTAATCAATCACACATACATGAATGAGCTATTCAAATAAAAGGATGAAAATTGAGGCCTACTACGCCTCTGTCAAAGAGAAGGTCGATACTGCCCCTCCCACATCTTCATATGATTTTGGTAAATCCATGTCCTCCCACTTGTATTGGAAGGACGATTTCTCTCATATGATCAACAAGATGAGGCTTAAAGATTCCACATAGTCTAAAGTAAGTCCAGAAGGACTAAAGGGTGATAGCCTCAATGAGGGAAAGATTGTCTCACAAACCGGGAAATATGGATTTTAAGTTTTCCTTTATTATTGTTGACATTTGACTTCAGATTTTCATATAGCATGCTTTTTGGATATGCTAGTAATATAATTTGGAAATAATTGCAAACATTATTGAGATTAATTGCCAAATGTTAATATGATGATGGGAGCCATAAGGAGGTGTGTTTCTCTTAACTAACTAGTTATGTTATGATTGTTATGAGCTAAAGGGAGTCACATGGGGTCCCACCTACTAGTTATTACTTATTTTAACCCTTATTATGATTATTACTTTTCCCCCTTAACTAAAAAGTTTTTTGAGTCTTTGGTTAAATTAACTAATGAGGTGGTTCAACTACCTCAACCAATTCTGATTTTCTTAAAGGCAAAAGGAAAGGAGGAACAAGAGGAGGATAGAAGCAAAAGCATACTAAGGTTTGGTCTTTAAGTTTATGTTGAGATAGTTCAGTTTTCATTCATTCATTTATTTATCACAAGACTAATTTTGTTTTATGATAGCAGGGTATTATTGTAGATAGCAATATTCAAGGTTGAATCACACTATTCGGACACTTGTTTTTCAGAGGTGTTGATCTATCTTTGATAGTATGTGTAGACTTTTCTATTTGTGAATTAGTTTTCATGACTGACAAAGGATATTGTGCAGAGTCGAGTGGGCAGCAATCTGTGGCAAGTTGATCCATCTTTTAGAGTTCAATTTTGGTTTTCTGTCAGAGGTCCTTTTGTATGTTCCATCAGGGATGTTTAAGTTTGACTTTGGTCCAAAATTTCTGTATGATATTTTGTAAAGAAAATGACTCTTTGGTGAATTTGAATGAAATAAAGGATTGCTTTATGTCTCATCTGTATTGATTATCATCTTGGTGACTTTACTTCTATCTTTACATTTATTTCAGCAACTGATGTGTTCAGAAAATTACATAAAAAGTACATTTCCAGCAAGCTTTTATTAATAAAAGACAAGACTAAGAACTCGTAATTAATACTTGTGAGTTAGGAAATTATTTTTGTTGGCTATAAACATAGGGTGATATTCCCATCTACTTTGCTTTAGCCAAGCAGAGTCTGAAATTGCTTGAGTAATATTATTTCATATCTTTTCCTCAACAAGTCAAAGACCTCTAAATTTGATAGGCCATCAATGCCTATGAGTTGTTCACACCTCAATTCAGATCCAGTTCAGTCATCCGAACCGTCATCTATTATTTTTTATGCCCCCGAGGGAACTACATATATCTACTTATTCAACAGTTTCAATTATTGTTAGCCCTATATGGTTCCATGAGACGAGCATGGGGCATGCCTGCCTTGTTTGTACAAAATTTTATTTTTCTAGAGAACACCTGATACATATATTTTTTCCCCTCTCCCTCCAATGGATTTCTCTCATTGTCCCTCACTACAAATTTCTCTCATGCTTCTATATAATGACATCATCACCAAAATAAACAATGATGTATTTCATCTATACATATGCTCCTAACCTCTCACATAAGGAGGCATCTATTATTACCAAAACATTTCTCACCACAAACATAGCAAATGGATGAACAAACAATCAACACAATCATAACATACTACCAATAATTATGGAAGGATTACACTCATTTTGGAAAGAAAAGCATAAAAATATACAAAAGTGGTTTTGAATTTCTGCGCGTATTCAACACTCTCAATGCGTGCACATCCATGCAAGCTAACATGGTGTTGGCACAGGGGAAAAGCCAGGGTTCAGCTCTAAGAGCACACCAACAAGCCCTAACTACTGGCCCTTTCAGCAACACCTGTGAAGCAGATGTAGTCTCACCCGAAATAGTTTTGAGGGGGTTGCAGGACAAAGATGTCTACAACCAAAGGGAAGATCAAGTGGATTTAACACAAGAAAAACACAACATTCATATATCACTTATCATATTAGGTCTATTCTACACATCTACTTATCAGATCTAAAACAGTAATGAAATTACAATATATCAATGACAGAGATAAAATACCAATCACACACAACACTAGATGTACATGGTTCACCCTCTTTCTAGGGCTACGTCCACAGAATTGTGCTATAATATATCAAGGTAAAGCATACAATTCTTGTCTGCGCTCTTAGCTAGAAGATCTTATTTCTTCTCCTCTCTTTCTCTCCCCTCCCTGCGCACCCAGCTACAGGGTTGATCTTCGTACCCAACTAAAGATCTTACAATACCAGAAGGCTCTCATACTCATCACTTCTTTCTCACTCACTACTACTTGCTTGATCACACAACGATAAAGACAAAAACAATAATCATAATACCAACCCATCCCAGGTCCTTTAGACCTCTATTTATACATTACAATAGCTCACCAACATCCTTAGGCCAAAACCTAGGTGTCCAAAACCCTAGATACCAAAACCTTAGGTGTCTAAAACCCTAGGTCAACTCGACCCATATTTTCAAGGCTTCGCCAGCTTGTCTTTCCTTCCTTCTCGCGTGGTGCTCCAAAGCATCCAACAATGGATTTTCCCTCTTGCTTAGTTGTCCACAATCCTTCTTTCTTTCTTATTTTTCATTCCCTATTTCCTCATCCAACATATTACTTCACTCCATATTTTCTTCTCTTTTGCTCACTTTGACCCAATAACAATCATTGTGTATTCCGCGAAGTGCACATTCTCCCTTTTCTTCCTTGATCTTCACTTGCTTCCATATCCAAGGGCCAACAGGCCCCCAACACTCACATGTGACTCGTCCCGAGGCACTTCAGATATGAGCTTCCTATTTTACTTCGACTCCATATTGTGCAGTGCAACCTCTACACTCGATGCCTCCTCTTTTTCCCTTGTGCAAACTATATTTTCTATGTCTGGTACCCAGTTTCAACTGCAGCTGGTACCTAGAACCTTTTCTTCATGCTTTTACTGAGAGCTGCGAGGTAGCTGGTTGTCATAGTACAACTTCAGTCGACTCCCGTTCACCAAACCTTCCTTCCATTCTCCATTCAACGTTTTCAATTGCGCAGCTCCTCCTTCTGTAACATAAGAGATCTAATATGGCCCTAGCCAATGTGTTCAGAACTTCCCAGGGTGTTTTATAAACTTACTATCATATATCAGGACTAGATCACCTTGTTTAAATGCCTTATTCCTAATGCGCCTATCATGGTAGGCCTTATCTCTTTCCTTTTGCACTTGTTGATGGAATCCTACAACAAATCCGTCTTCCTCCAATTCAACCAACTATGCAAGCCTCTCTTGAACAATGCTAGGGTCATCCATATCTATAAAGGAAACAATTCTTAGGCTTGGTACCAGATATTCCATTGCAACAACAACTTCAAGACCATATACCAACATGAAGGGGGTATGCATTGTCAATTTCTTGCAAGTGGTTTTGTAGGCCCATAATACTGTTGGTACTCTTAAATCCCAATCATCTCTATTCACACTGCAAATCTTGGTTAGTGTTGTTTCCAAATTCTTGTTGAATGCTTCAACTATTCCATTTGATTGTGGATGATAAGGTGTGCTCTTCTGATGGTGGATTGCAAATTCTTCAGTCAAGGCTTCAACTGTCTTATTGATGAAATGTGTTCCTTGATCACAAATAAGGATCTTTGGGCATCCAAACCTAGTTATGATGTCATCAAATATGAAGCATGCAACTATAGCTGCACTACAGTCCTTAACTTCTCTTGTGTTAAGCCCTAACATTGGCTCATTACCCCTTAATTGGGGAATATTACATTAGTAATGTTATTTTATTTATGTCGTCTTTATTCCATTAGTTGTAATTATACCTCCTAGTCTCCTATATATACCAAGGAGACATTTTCATCTGGAATCATCTTGTACTTGAACATTTATGTGGGGTAAAAGGAGGTTGTCCCCTCAAAGAGACTTATTATCTGAAATTCTCTCTTTTTCAAGGTGTTGAGTACTTATTCTGAGTTTTTTCTATGCTATATTGATATTTGATTCTTAACATATGGCATCAGAGCTCAAGGTCTTGGGGTTTCGCTACTACATCTGAGACACCATGGAATTTTCGCTATAAATTTTTTTCTACAAAGATTCAGTAGGAAAGGCTTGGAGGATATTTAGTATATGGATCAAGGTATGTTGGGTTAAAAATTCATTGCCTCGGGCCTTATAATTTCAGAGATACAACCTTTTTAAGATAGGGTTCTGGAATCATCCTAAATTGAGTCATTGCGGAATTTTCTCTATAAAACGTTTTCTGTAATGTTTCAGACCCTAAAATCTAGATAATATTCTCCGAAATTAGTAAGGTATCTGTGGTAGCAATTTCATCTTTTGGGTCATCGTAAATTTGTAGATACACCCTGTGGAAGATAGGGTATCTGACTAGTCCCATTGACTAGTCTCAAGAAGGTGTTCCAGGTAAAACAACCATAAATTCTTCCTAGAGTATCCAAATTGAGTGATACTAGTTGCATTGGATATTGGACAAACCGTAGTATTTCTGGTACAAGTTTCAGAATTTTATATCAATTATTTTGTGTGGGGAACACTATACAAGTGAGATCTCCTGGAAAGGCCAAAAATCAGCAAGTTGTGGGGAAGTTACCATAAATTCCACTTGGCACATCCAATTTTTATCAGACATGTTGCATTGAAGAGAATAAATATCATAGACCTATAAAAAATAAAATTTCATACTCAGAAGGGTCGAAATATTGGATATACAATAAAAGGAAGATTGTCTACCAGAACCACCTCAAAATCAAGGTTTAAAGTGATACTTGGCCAACATGCCACCAAAAAAGGGAACTTCTACACCAAATAAGCCTCCAGACAATCCTACTTGGACTCTTGATGAAGGTGAAGAAATGTGTAGGGACATAAATGATTTACAAAATAAAGTAGTAACAAAAGATGAACTTCTGTGAGGGAATGGTGGATTCAATAGAAGCTAAGTTTAGACAGCTCAAATACTAAGATGGATGCTTTAAAGGGAGATCATGGAAGGAGTTGAGAAAGAATTTCGTAATAGAGAGGACACTGAAAGTGAAAATGTATCCCATGAAATTCATAATGAGAACTTTCTGAAGGTGAATCAAATGGAGAAACTCCAACTTTGGGTTGAAGACCAACCAAGTTCTAAGATTGATATGAGGAAGTTTGATGGCAGGACCCAATCATATGGATACTAGGATGGGTGATTCTTTGATCTGCATAATGCCACATACAAAAGAATTATGAATTGCTAGCTATATTTGGAACCAAATCAATTTGTATGGTATCAACTATATTTGTTCTCTGGAAATCACTTGTCATGGACAATATTTTCATAGGAAAAGAAATAAATAGAACTGTATGAGGATACAAGGAGAAATGCCTTCTTTGCCAATTGATAAATCTCAATCAAAAGTGTTCAATTACCGAGAGCACATTGAGAACTTCCAAGATTGAATATAAGGTAACAAATATTCTAGATGGAAAGCACTTGATTGATGTATTCATGAACTTTAAAGGATAACGATTCAACATGGGGTTAAGCCTTTGGGAAGGATAACATTCAACATGAGGTTCGCCTTTGGGAACCCAAATCATTGAAGAATGCATTTAAGGTGGCAAGAAATGTTGAAAGTAAAAATATGGATATGGCTACTAGAAGGACCAATCCTAACATCTATAGAGAGAATAATGTTCCTTGTTCTAAAACACATCAACCTACAAGGTTGACACCTCAACAATTGGAGGAAAGAAAAGAAAAATGTTTATGCTTTAATTGTGACAACAAGTATAGTAAGGGACATAAGTGTGGTGAGAAGAAATTATTCTACATAGATTTTGAAGAGGAAGAAGAACAAGAACAAGAACCATCTCAAGATGAAAAAGTAGAAGCAATTTCGTCTAAAGAGTTGACTC
This sequence comes from Picea sitchensis, assembly GCA_010110895.2. NCBI lineage: Eukaryota > Viridiplantae > Streptophyta > Pinopsida > Pinales > Pinaceae > Picea > Picea sitchensis. The sequence goes on from SNQJ01S0031090.1 coordinate 37,509, forward strand.
CCACGATATCATGTAATGCATTGGTTGGAATTAGCACTCCTCAAACCCTCAAGATCGAAGGATACATAAAAAATAAAAAGGTAATAGTCCTAATTGATTTTGGCAGTACTCATAATTTCATTCATTATAAATTAGCCAAAGCTCTCAATTGTTTTGTATATTCAGCATCATAGTTTCAAGTAATGATTGCAGATGGAGGAACTATCAATTGCTCAGGAAAATGAAATAATATCAATCTTAGTATGGGGGAATATGTAATGAATAGTCCAATGATTTCTATACCCATGGGTGGTGTTGATTTTGTACTAGGAATCCAATGGTTACAATAATTAGGAATAGTGGCTTTTAATTTTCAAGAACTTTTCATGAAATTTTCATTGGAAGGAAAAGAAATTGAGTTAAGAGGTATCACAGGGAAACCTGGTAAGGTGATAATCTCTAATGGCATGAAAAAATTATTGAAAAAGGGGCAACAAGGCATTATTGCACAACTATGCTCACTAGATGTTCAAACATCTAAGCCATCTATTACTCAAGATCTCCAAGGGATCATTGATAAGCATTCCAAAGTATTTGAAGATATTCCCAAAGGTCTTCCACCCACTTGAAATCATGATCTTGAAATTCACCTAATTCCTGGGAGTGTTCCTCCTAACATCAGACCATACAGATACCCTTATGCCTAGAAGAGTGAAATTGAGTGCATGGTTGAAGAAATGTTAGAGGTTGGCATTATTAGACCTAGCCAAAGTTCTTACTCTGCACCAGTGGTAATGGTATTCAAGAAAGATAACTCATTGCATATGTGTCCAGATTATAGAGAGCTCAACAAGATCACTATTAAAGATAAGTTTTCCATTCCCATCATTGATGAATTGTTAGATGAAATACATGGAGCAATCTATTTCACAAAATTGGATCTTCGTTCTGGGTATCATCATATTAGAATGAAGGAAGAAGATATCCCAAAAACAATATTCCGAACTCATGAAGGCCATTATGATTTTTTGCTCATGCCTTTTGGACTTACAAATGCACCTTCCACATTCCAAGGGTTGATGAATTCCATTTTCAAGCCCTTCCTTCGAAAATTTGTGTTATTATTTTTTGATTGTATACTAATCTATAGCAAGTCTTGGGAGGATCATGTGTGACATGTTGACAAGGTGCTACAACTACTAAAGGTGAAACAATTATATGCCAAACCATCCAAATGTTTCTTTGGAGTGAAGGAGGTAGAGTATTTGGGTCATATTGTATCTCATGAAGGTGTTAAGGTAGACACTAACAATATTAAGGCCATGATGGACTGTCCGATTCCTAAAACATTGAAGAATCTTAGGGGATTTTTGGGTTTGGCGGGTTACTACCGCAAGCTTGTTCAACACTATGGAAGAATAACAACACCTTTAATGACACTAACTAAGAAGGATGCATTTTCATGGAATCCAGAGGCAACTAAACATTTTGAACAACTTAAAGAGGTGATGTGCAAATCTCCTGTCTTGACCACTCCAAACTTCACAAAAACCTTTATTGTGGAATGTGATGCCTCGGGAAATGGAATTGGTGTTTTCCTAATGCAAGAAGGAAGGCCCCTAGATTTTGAAAGTCGACCACTCAAGGGAAAGGGCTTACACAAACCCATTTATGATAAGGAAATGATGGAAATACTACATGCATTGAAGAAATGGTGTCCTTACCGAATAGGTTGGCACTTCAAGGTCAAAACAGATCGTGGTAGTCTTAAATACTTCTTGGAACAAAGACTATCTTCAGAAGAATAACAAAAATGGGTAACCAAGATATTGGGTTATGATTTTGAAATAGTCTATAAAAAGAGGAAGCAAAATGTTGTGGCAGATGCACTCTCAAGAAAGGATGAATATGTTGAGGCCCTTCTCTGTGTTATCTCGATCATCCAACCCAATTGGATAATAGAATCAAGGGATGAATGGAAGAATGACGAAAAAGTGTGGACTCTCATTCAAAGGTTGCAATAGGATTCCAGTGCATTAGATACATTTACATGGAAAAAGGATTCACTATGGTACAAAGATCGCTTATATTTATGTAAGAACTCCCAAATCAAACAAAAGGTACTATTGGAATTCCACACCTCTCCAATAGGAGGGCACTTGGGATTTTTGAAAACCTACCATAGAGTCAAGAAGGATTTTTTTGGGATGGCCTTAAAACTGATATTCAAAGGTTTGTGGGAAAATGTTTGCTTTGCCAACAAAATAAGGTGGAAACAATTAAGACCCTAGGTCTTTTACAACCATTAGCCATCCCAAGTCAGTGTTGGGAGGAGGTTTCCATGGATTTCATCATAGGGTTACCAAACTCTGAATGAAAGAGTGTCATCATGGTGATTGTTGATAGACTGACCAAGTACGCACACTTTTGTGCACTCTCGCATCCCTTCAAATCTAGTACAGTTGCCACTACATTCATGGAGACAGTTCAAAATCTACATGGTAGCCCAAAGATTATTGTATATGACATAGATCGCATCTTCACTGGACATTTTTGGACATAATTATTTTCTTATTTGGGTACTCAATTGGCTCATATCTCATCCTATCATCCTCAATGTGATGGACAAACCGAGATAGTGAACAAATGTCTAGAAGGATACCTTCATTGCTTTGTCTCTAACAAACAAACACAATGGTTCAAATGTTTACCCTTGGTAGAATGGTGGTATAACACTTCCTTTCATATTGCAACAAAAATGACACCATTTATGGCACTCTATGGATACCACCCTCCTTCCGTCACTTATTCTCTAAAAGAAAAATCTAAGGTTCAATCAATGGAAGATCACATCGAGCATCAACAACAAGTTCTCCAAATCTTAAAGGACAACTTGACCATGGCACAAAATCGCATGAAACAACAAGCAGATCAACATCGTAGTGAAAGA
>SNQJ01S0031090.1:40487-75888 GCA_010110895.2 Picea sitchensis
CAAGCAGATCAACATCGTAGTGAAAGAAGTTTTGAAGTAGGGGATTGGGTATTTTTAAGACTACAACCATACAAACAGATGGCCCTCAAGCAAGCCAAGAAGGATAATAAATTATCACCAAAGTACTATGGCCCTTATAAGGTGTTGCAAAAGATTGGTACTATGACATACAAATTGAAGTTGCCTGCATCTTCACAAGTACATCGAATTTTCCATGTTTCATGCTTAAAGAAGGTTATAGGTGACAAGATCCCAGTTCAAACTATATTTCCATAACTTGAAAAGGAAGGAAAAATCATATTGGATCTTGAAGACATCACTGAAAAAGAATTCACCAGCTGAGGAATAGATCTATTTTAGAGTATCTCATTAAATGGAGGAAACTACCGGCTGAAGATTCAACTTGGGAAGATGAGTCTTTTATACAGAAGCATCCATAGTTACTCAAGCGTTGCAAACAACACTTGTCTCAAGGGGAGGGGCATGTCAAGCCCTAATATTGGCTCACTACCCATTAATTGGGGCATATTACATTAGTAATGTTATTTTATTTATGTCGGATTTATTCCATTAGTTGTAATTATACCTCCTAGTCTCCTATATATACCAAGGAGGAATTTTCATTTGGAATCATCTTGTACTTGAACATTTGTGTGGGGAAAAAAGAGTTTTCCCCCTCGAAGATGCTTATTATCTGAAATTCTCTCCTTTTCAAGACGTTGAGTACTTATTCTAAGGTTTTTCTATGCTATATTGATATTTGGTTCTTAACATCTTGCTTCAGCCCATTTGGTCAAGTACTCTGTAGCTGTAATTATGTACCTTTCTCCTGTATGATTTCTTGGTGGTTTTATAGGTCCAACAATGTCAATGGCCCACTTTTCAAATGATTGTAGGGTTAGTTGTTGTGCCAATGTCATTTCATCTCTTCTGGAGGGTTTCCTGACTCTTTGGAATACATCGCAGTATCTGGAATAGCCTTTAGCATCTCCGTGTAAGGTAGGCCACCAAAGGGAAGATCTCAGAACCTTCTGGGCAGTTGCTTTTCCTGCATAATGTCCTCCTGTGATGCCTTCATGAGTTTCTATGAGGATTAGTGGTCATTGTTCCTCAATAAAACATCTTCTTAATATCTCATCAGGTCCCATCTTGTATAGATGTCCGGCTATAAGTGAGAAGTCTGCAACATGCACAACTAGTTGTTTCTTCTGAGGATTTTTTTACTCACTAGGTGCCATTCCTGTTGATAGGAACTAGACTATCTCTACGAAGTGGTCATCGATATTTCTAATGGTCAGTAGTTGTGGATCCGGTATTGCATCCTCCAAACTGGTTGGCTCTTCTCCATGTTCCAACCTCGACAAGTGGTCAAGACCTTTGTTCATTCTCCCTGGCTTTACTATGATCTCAAAATCATATTCTTGAAACAGCAGAAGCCATCTGCATATCCTTCCCCCCAACACTATCTTGTTGACCAGGTATTTTAGCATGGAGTGATCAGTAAAATTTTTAAAGTGTCCTCCTAACAAGTAGTGGTGGAATTTCTGCAATGTATATACCATGGCTAACCCTTCTCGCTCAGTGGTGGTGTAATTAATCTCAGCAGTTGATAACTTCCTGCTAGTAAAGGCTAACGGGTGGTCAATGTCTCCTATTCTCGGTTGTGTTAACACAACTCCTAAAGAAATGGAATATGCATTGACATGCACATGAAACTCCTTGTTCCAATCTAGGAAAACCAGAATGGGCACAGTAACCATTTTATGTTTTAGTGTGTCGAAGCTCTACTAGTATTATTTTGTCCAACTAAACTGACAATCCTTCTTCAACATCTTCTCCATGGGCGTTGTAATCTGAGCATATCCCTTAATGAACTTCTTGTAGTATCCTGTGTGTCCCAACATATTGCACGACTATTTAACTAAAGTAGGAGGGGGTAGATCAACTATAATGGCGATCTTGGATGGATCTACCAACAATCCTTGCTTACATACAATATGTCCTAACAAAACTCGAAATGGTGAGAAGAAAATGCATTTCTTTAGGTTCAAGGAAATTTGGCACTGCTTGCATTTATCCAACATTAGCCTTAGACATTCAATATGATTCTTCAATAAACTAAAAACAATCCAATCATCAAAATATGCTTCTAAAACTTTATGCAAAAATTCCTTGAATGCTTCGACCCCCACCCTGGAAAAGTTGGTTGGGGAATTCTTCAATCCGAATGGCATTACTGTGTATTTGTAGGATCCCCATTCTATTGCAAATGTGGTCTTATGTAGATCTTCCTTGGCAATCCGAATCTGATGGTATCCTGAAAATCCATCGATAAAATAATATACTTCCTGGCCTCCCATATTATCTAACACTTCATCAGTAAATGGTGTAGGGAAGGGATCATGCAAACAAGAATCATTCATATTTATGAGATCTATGCATATCATGATCTCTCCTATCTTCTTGTCTTGTACCACCATAGGGCTAATCCACTCTGACTCTTCGACAGGTTCTATGATTCCTGCTTCCAACATTCTGTCAAGCTCAATCTTCACTTTTTCCTTATATTTAGGGTTAAATATGTAAGGTCTCTGTTTGACTGGTCTTGCATATGGATTTAAAGGAATCCTCATCTCTCCCATAGGTCTTTTAATTCCCTTCATATCAGTGAACTTGGTTGGAAACAAGTCCTGATATTCATGCAGTAACTCTGTAATTTTGTTAATGGTGGCAACATCCCAGTAATCTCCAAAATTTGCAAACTTTGGTGTATGCTCTTTTCCAATATTGACTTTCTTAATATTGATTGGTTGTCCAATGAATGAAATCTCAACTCTTGGTCCCTCCACATCTCTTTGACGTTCTGTTTCTGTGATTTTCACCTTCCTAGGATCATCGTCTTCATCAACATTGATGTTGTAACAGCCTTGCAATTTCTGGAGAGGCACAATCCATTTGTCCTCTTCTTGTTCCAAAGGAAGGCTAGATGCTTCCTCGAATACTTTGTTTCTCACAATCTATAATTCTTGATCTGCTGAGGGATATTGACTTTCAAATAAGAAGGTAGTTACAAAATTCTAATTCATACCCTTCCAATCAGTAGTGATGAGGCACAACTCTGTTTGGAGGTACCAGTTGATAGGCATCATTTCCAACATGTTAATGAATGTGTGCACCCATTTTTCTTGAGGAATGTTTCTCCGGGCTTCCTCACAACTTTGCACATGGTCCTTTGGGCAGCTTTGACTCGTGTACCGAACTTCACATCCTTCTACTTATGTTGAGAACCGCGTTGTCATCAAGGTACGACATTGTACCCAATCTGTAATGTTACTTTTGTGTGCCCCCCACCATATTTCTAGTGTGTTTTTCAAGGCCTTATCCATTTCCAATAATCTATGTTGTATTGGTACACTTTCTTCAAAGTCCGACAAGAAGGTTTCTAAAGGATTCAAACCATCAAATGTGGGTAAATTGCTTACTATCGTGCCAATCCAATGAACTTCTCTAATTAATCTAGCACATCTCCTTGTAGACACTTCATACATCTTATTTTTCTAGTTCTCTAGTGCTTCTTCTGAGTCTGATGAACATGCACTATCACTTCACTAGCTTAAGTTCTCATCGGTTGTAGGATTAATGTAATCCTATTGTCTGGATGTTAGCTTGTAGATGTTTTCCAATTTGTATGCACAGTCTTATTCTTTGATGGGCTCTGTGTATTGTTGACCTTCATTTGGATCTAAGGGTGCAATGACCCTAAGGCCATGTCTTTCAAAAGTCATACATCTTTCCTTTAAATCAACCATAGTGGAATTATTGAAGGCCCAATCAATTCCTAACAGTGTAGGGTAAGGGAATTTGTCATCAACAATTTCAATTACCTCAAAGTCGATGTCCACAGGGACATACTCCAATCATACAAATGGGCTGACAGCTTGTTGATTAGCCATCCTAAGCCTGATAGGGGAATAGATCAACTTCGGTTTTCCCATCAGTGCCCAGGTTTTCTTCGTCATGACATTGACCTCCAACCCTAAGTCGAGGACTACATAATCTATCTCATACTCTCCTATTTGAGCATTCAAATGTAATTCCTTATTTGTCCTTCTCTTCTTACCGATTTGGTGTACTTCCCTACTCAGTAAGGGGTCTATCTTTCCTAGCCCATATTGTCTGATTAAATTTTGTAACTCTTGTACAATGCTTTCATCCTGAATAAACTTAATACAAGTATATAAAAATTCCATGATCTTTCTTACCTCTTTTTCTTCTTTTGGTGAAGCAGAATGATCAAATTCCAGAGGCATTCTGTATTCTCTCACTTCTGGTATTATCTTTGATGAAGAGCCTTGGTCTCCTCTGAATTCTTTTATGGCTTCCTTAAATATTTTTCTTTCTTTCTTTGCATCAAACATTTGTGTCTTCTGTGTAGCTTTCCTAATTCCTGAATCTTTTGTAGTCTTCCCTTGGGTCATTCTGCCATATCTTGTAACATCACCTCCTCTTGTTATAACAGTGACTCTAGGGTCTTCTCCATGAGGCTTAGAATATATTAGTTTCACTTGCGGGTTTTGTTGAGGTCCTCGTCTTTCCTGAAGCTTATCTAGTAGCATAGGGCAATCTTCTATAACATGGTCAAACGAGTTGCAGTAGCTGCAAGTAGTACAAGGGTTCTGAAAATCCCTTGCAAGGTGTCCTGGTTATGCACAGTTATAACAGATTATTTGTCCTCATCCTCAACCCATTCCTCCTCCTCGTCCTCTTCCTCTAAATCCACCACGAGGATTGAAGTTTCCTCTCCCAGGAGAGTTAAACTGCGTAGTGTTTCCTTCTTGTTGTACTTCGCCTTGAATCTTATATATGTCTCTCAAATTTTCATGCATGAGATTGTAAGCCCTACAATCCCTATCATCATGTCCTACGGACTTACATAATGTATAGTACAAATTTGTAGGTGTCTGAACATACTTTTTCATGTAGTAGCACTCACCAGGGCAATGTCTGTTTTTGCATACCTCGCACCAAGGTAAGGTGAGTTGCTTCAAAGGGATCGGAGCTCTAGAAGCCAAATATTCATTGAATAGGGGACAATGTTCCTTGTCATGGCCTTCTGATATGCATATGACACAGTATATGTCTTCTCTTTTATCTGTTCCCTTGTCTTTCTTCATATCTTCAACCTGCAGAGACAAACTAGTCAACTGACTCAAGAAATGACTCATACCTGAACTGGATTCTCCCATAGGGTTTGATTATAACTTCATGGCAATCTTTAGCACCTCAGACTATGAAGAAATAGTATGTTGCATCAAAGGAACTCTGATGTGTGGTAAGAGGGTAGCAATGAACCATTCTTTGTTTTTTTCATCTGGGATCTAAAAAGTCAATCAACCTGTTAAGGTTTTGAATCTCTAATCGAATTCCCAAATGGGTTTGGCTACCTTTTTCTTGATCTCTTTCATATCTATAATACATTGTGACTCTGACTTAGGTTTCTTGAACTCTGCAATCAACGCATTCTTAATTTGATTCAGTGGCTTAGGTTGTGCAAGTCCTTGGACAAGCTTCATGTACCAACTTAGTGCACGGTCCCTTAGAGTGGTACTAAACTGGGTTCTTTTGACAACATTCTCAGCGAAATTTTTAATATTCCATACGGATTCACATAGGAAACAGTGTTGGTCAGGATCTTCAGATCCATCTCCCCTAAAGATAGGAAGCCTCATCTCATCTACCATAGATCTTGCTAGGGTTCCTGACTGACTATGTGGTGGACTACCATTGATAGTGCTCTGGACTCTCTGGTGACCAATATTACTCTGGTTTCTTAATACTACTGAATCAATAGAAGGGATAACAATACTTACTTCAATGATCTGCACATTTTTTGAGGTTTCAGGTTCTCCCCAGTGAATCTCTTTAGCTTTCACTTCCTCTGCCCTAGAGAGTTCAGAATGTTCTTTGTCCATCAGTTCTGCCTCTTCTCCACTATAGAAACCCTCCTCCCCATAGTTCTTCTTAAATAGGTTCGCAAGGTGAACTTCTCTAAACACTCTCCCATTGCACGTATGTCCAGATTCCGTGTCATTGTCGTTGTCCGAATTCTTAAACATTATCCTTTCTAGATCTGACCAATCTACAGTATCTTCAAGATGTTCTTCTCATGGAATAGCATCTTAAGTCTCAACTTCAGGAATTGTAAAAAATTTCCTATGGGTCCCTTGAAGAAGTTTCTCTCAGTTTGGTTGTATGATTCTACTATATCAACAACAAACTCTGTGATGTACCCTCCAATGGTGTTATCAAACCGGTGATATATTGCTCGTGATATTGCATTATCAATGTGTTTGACCTTCTTGATCAACTTCGACATCCAAACCATAGGAGGTCTAGATCGGATCTCAAAATGGGTATATTCTAATATATCTAGCCACTCATATAGCCCCTGATGGATTCTTCCAAAGAAAATTTCATGTATATCAGTAAAGATATATTTCTCCAACCAATCCTCTGAACTAAGATTAGGGTTCTTGTTCTCGACTTCAGCGAAGTCCTTTTCTTGATCCTCTATCCACTTTTGAATCTCTATCTTTGATGGACACCACCTTGACATTCCCTCAAGAAGATTCATGTCCCGACAACAGAACCATTTGTTGGCACAGGGGCAGACCCAGGGTTTAGCTCCAAGAGCGCACCAACAAGCCCTAACTACTAGCCCTTTAGGAAACACATGTGAAGCATATGCAGTATCACCTGAAGCAGTTATGAGGGGGTTGCAGGATAGAGATGTCTACAACCAAAGGGAAGACCAAGTGGATTTAACATAAGAACACAACATTCATATATCACTTATCATCTTAGGTCTATTCTTCACATCTACTTATCAGATCTAAAACAGTAATGCAATCATAGTATATCAATGACAAAGATAAAATACCAATCACACACAACACTAGATGTATGGGGTTCACCCTCTCTCTAAGGCTACATCCACAAAACTGTGCTATAATATATCAAGGTAAAGCATACAGTTCTTGTCTGTGCTCTTAGCTAGAAAATCTTCTTTCTTCTCCTGTCTTTCTCTCCCCTCCATGCGCACCCAGCTGCAGGGTTGATCTTCACACCTAGCTGAAGATCTTACAATAACATAAGGCTCTCATACTCAACACTTGTTTCTCACTCACTACTACTTACTTGATCACACAATGACAAAGACAACAACAATAATCATAACACCAACCCATCCCAAGTCCTTTAGACCTCTATTTATACATTACAATAGCTCACCGACATCCTTAGGCCAAAACCTAGGTGTCTAAAACCCTAGGTCAACTTGACCTGTATTTTTAGGGCTTCGCCAACCTAACTTTCCTTCCTTCTCGCGTGGTGCTCCAAAGCATCCAATGGTGGATTTTCCCGCTTGCTAAGTTGTCCAAAATCCTTCTTTCTTGCTTATCTATCATTTTCAATCTCCTCGTCCAACGACTTACTTTGCTCTGTCTTTTCTTCTCTTTTGCTCACTTCGACCCAGTAATAGTCACTGTGTCTTCCGTGAAGTGTGAATTCTCCCTTTTCTTCCTTGATCTTCGCTTGTTTCCATATCCAAGGGCCAACACATGGCGTACAATGCGCACATTTCATAGACTACGCGACTGGAAGACGGAAAACCCAGGCAAATGCGGAAAGAACGCATTGATGATTTTGGTCGGGCCTCAACCACTTTTGGGATGGAGTGGATCTCCCCCATACCCAAAATCTCCCCAAAATTTCACCTTGGGAAAACTAAAATTTCCATTCTCCTATAAATAAAGGGCCATTTTATGCAAAAAAGGGGAAGCAATTTGAGTATTTTTATGTTGTTCAATTTGTCTTTGAGAAGCCATCTTTCTCCTATAACTCTTTGAGAATTCATATCAAGGGTTGTGCCTCTCTCCTCTTGATAATTTCAACCATCAATTCTTCACCATTGTATTTTCATTTTCAGCCATTGTTAGAAGAAATACAACTTTGTATTTGGGGACTCAAGATCCTTCCCAAGGAGGAAGAGGGGACTCATAAGTTCCCATATTTCTCCAAGGTGTTATCAATTCGAAGATCATTCTTATTTGGTATATATTCCTTGTGTCTCTTTCTTGCATCTATGTTATTTGTTACATGCTTAGTTTAGTTCTATTCCATTGTTATTTACTTCTTGTTTTCTATTTAGTTGAGCCATTAATTAACTAGAAAATTGTCGTGTTGTCTTGATAGCCTAAATACATAGTTAAGGGACCTCATTTTTCTCATCCAAGTGACAAAAAGAACCCAACATAAGGAAATTGGCTTGATGCATTATTTCTTGGGGTTAGAGGTATGGCAAGTATTGGGAGAGATCTTCCTTGGAGAAGGGAAGTATGAGGTAGAGATATTGAGGAGATTTGGGATGAAGGACAACCAATGGCTACACCTATGATTACCAATCTGAAGAATATTGACACTTCATATTCTGAGTTGGTGATCCCGGGATATATAGGAAGTTGGTAGGGTTCGTGATGTATTTTGTCAACATCAAACCAAATATGTGTTTTGATATGAACACCTTGAGTTAGTTCATGGTAGAGCCAAGGAAGGTGCATTGGATCGTAGAAAACCATGTGCTCAAGTACTTGAGAGGTATAGTGGAGTATGGATTGAGATATCTTGGAGGAGATGGAGTAGAGGTGTAGGGATATACAGACTCATATTGGGAAGGTAGTGTAGTAGAAAAAAAGAGAACCCCGAGGTGTTGCTTCATCTTGGGATCAATCGTAATTACTTGGTTCGGCAAGAATCAAACTTCTATGGAACTCAATTCAGTAAAGGTTGAGTATATGGTAGTGAGTAAGGCTAGATGTGAAGCCATTTGGCTTCATAAATTGCTTACAGGTTTATTTGGTCAGGAGTTGGAGCCTATGGTGATATACTGCAATAATCATACTTGTATCAAACTATCTAAGAATCCAGTATTCCATGATCGGTCCAAGCATATTGATATCATATATCACTTCATTCGGGATAGGATCCAGAAAGGAAAAATGAAGCTTCAATATATTTCCACAAATGAGCAGGTTGCAGATATTCTGACCAAGCCCTTCGAGAAAGGGAAGTTTTTATTCTTCAGAGATAGACTTGGAGTGGTGAAAAATACCTTCCTCACTAAGAGGGAGTGTTGATGTTAGTGGTAGAAACAGACATGTATTTTTTCCCAGTTCTATGCATCTAGACGTGTGGAAATCATCCAAGGTCTTCTACTCTCGAATTTACTTTAGTTAAAGGAATTATTAAAGTAAATTTATTTTATTAATTAATTATGTAATTAGTTAATTGAGTTATTTATGAGACATGATAAAAAGTACTTAGCATGCAACATGTAATATAAATATCAAAGTGAGTGTGAGAAGTACTCTCAACTGTAGATCACTTTGGATATTAGAAATAGATTGTAGCTCACGATTATAAAAGTAAGGCTAGGGTGAAGGAGAAAGACACTTGACTTGATAGGTGTTGAGGGAGTCAACACAGAGTATTGTATCACGAAGGATTGTGGTTCAATATCTTGGATAGGTGAAGAAGGACCTTCATCTAGAGATCATGCAGGTCAAGGAGAAGAGAGAACAGAGGCATATGCAAGCCAGTTTTAGCAGAAGAAAGCCGCAGGAAAGAGTCAGATTATATGGAGTTTTCCATATAGAATTTCTGTACATATCTATGGGTCATAGAGGAGACAGTCACATACATCAACGAGTCTTAGTGAGGAAAGTCTCATATATCTGCAAGTCATTTAAAATACAGTCATGGATTCCTAGAATAGAGTACCAGAATTGATTGTATAACAGGTCATCCCTTACCAGGTTAGTCTGCAGTTGTATTTCTCTCCGTGGGCCATTATCCCTATTACGGGAGACCTAATTTTAGCATAATAAAATCATTCTCAACACTTGTTTTCCCTTAGGGGTTTTTCCTGGAGTGTTTACCCAAAACTTATGGTATTCATGTGTTCTTGATTTGGTTTCCTTGTTTATTCTTTCGCTGCATGATATTGAGTAGAATAGTTAAATATTGTATTTTTTTTTGTGATCTACTAATCTGATTGAAGTAAGGAAATCACTATATAAAAAAGTACCTAGGTGTTGGAGTAAGAATTTATGCACACTAATCTACAACAAATCTTAGGAAGAGAATGTACAACATGTTGACATAGTATTACAACTATTGGAAGAGCAACACCTTTATGCAAAGCCTTCCAAATGTGCCTTTGGGGTTCAAGAAGTGGAATATTTGGGTCATATTTTATCTCATGAAGGTTTAAAAGTGGACCCTACCAAAATTAAATCTGTGAGGGAATGATTGATTCCCAAAACTTTGAAGAAACTTGGAGGATTCTTAGGGTTAATGTATTATCACAATTTTGTCAAGAATTATGGTCAAATAGTGTTGGATTACTGAGAGGAGGGGTGAATCAGTAATAGAGAAATTTAATCCTTTTTAACCATATAATGCAAGTGTTATATCAATGTAGAATTATCATCCAATAATTGCAGAGTAAATAAACAATGAAAAAATGAGCAATTATACACATACGCAGTACACTGGTGTTTTTACATGGAAATCCAAAGCGAGAGAAAACCATGGAATTATTTTTCTTATATGTCTTTAAGAATTACATTCATTAGAAGCACTAACCTCCTTTGTTTTCCAGCTGCAATTGGAAGGAGGCTCCAACCCCCTAGTTTCTCAGGCTACAACCTAAGGGAAGATCCAAATCCCCAATTCTTTAGCTACAACCAGAAGGAGGCTACAACCCCCTTATGTTCTTCGGCTACAATTGAAAGGTGGATACAACCAGAAGGAGGATACAACCCCCTATGTTCTTCGACTACAACTGAAAGGTGGCTACAACCACCTGTCCTTTCCCCATCCAACCGCCCTGAAATAAAAGTAAAATGATGGAACCATTGTCACACTATCACTGTAAGATATATTGTTGTAAACCTGTACCAATAAACCTGTAATCAACCTGTACCATAAAAAAGTGCATCAACCATGCACCAACTTGTACCAAAAAACATGTAATCAACCTGTACCATAAACAAGTGCATCAACCATGCACCAACCTGTACCAAACAACCTGTAATGAGCATGCACCATAAACAAGTGCATCAACCATGCACCAACCTATACCTCAACATATACCATCAACGAGTGCATTAACCATGCACAAAATATGTACCAATCATGCATCAAATACACATAAACTATGACTCATCAAGATGTACCAACATAATCAACTATACACCTCATGTATGTGCCAACTCATCAACTACTTGTCTCAACCATGTACCCAACATGTACCTCAACCAAATTCCCTCATCAATTTCACCATCCAAATCTGATTTGTAACTCTGTAATAGACCTGGTGTATATGATCACATACCTACAAACCTTCCTAAACTTTAATAACAAGAGACTAGCATTTTCATCAAACTTTACTTTAGTCTCAGATGACTAATTTTGGATTAGTCGACAACCGTAACTTGAATTAATCATAACTATGTACCTGTAATGAATAAAGATCTGAAAATAGTAAAAAAAATTCTTCATTATATTTTTTGCAATTCCTCTAGATTTCGCTTCTTGGAACCTCTCAGAAAAGGAGTTATAACAAAAATGGCATACCTTGTTGAATTCTGGCTTATTCTAGAGAGTGAACTTGTAGAGCGTTCTCTGCACAGAATATTTGTTGTATGGATCTTAAAATGGTACACATAATACTACAGACTATAATCTATCCAATACATTTGGTCTTACTTAATTTGGATCTGTTATGAAGAAGTTGTGACGTTTTTACCCGAAATACAGGTTTTAGACTAGTTTCAGGACTAGCCACAAACCCTATTTTCCACGAAGTGTAACTCCAAAAATACAACGACCCACAAGATGAAATGTTTAACACAACTAATTGGATATGTTTCCTCAACAACCTCCCAATTTCACAGTCTGAATCATTCTAGAAAAAAGTTATTGCGAAAATTGTGATATAACCTGTAAATAACATACCTTAGAAATCATCAGTAAAAGAATTTATCCTCCCTTGAATTTCGGCCTTCTTTACTTCACCTTCCCTCTGAAATTTGGCTTAGATCCTTTGGTTACCTCATTCACTTGTAGATATTCAATATTCTCAAGAGTAACTAAAAATGAGAGACCCTTGCCTCTTATTTATACTTTCATGTAGCTTCCTTAAGACGTTACCTTCTGACCATCTTAACCCACTTTCCTTATTGTATGGCTAACCCACTTCTAACCACTTGTCCAATTGGTAATTTCTCCATTAACTTTATTATTTAAATAATTTCTTTTGTATCCACTTTGGCTTATNTATAGTACACTCATCACTTCACTTTATTATTTAAATTACCTTCTAACCATCTTAACCCACTTTCCTTATTTTAGGGTTAACCCACTTCTAACCACTTGTCCACTTAGTAATTTCTCCATTAAATTTATTATTTAAACAATTTATTTTGTATCCAATTTTTCTTATAGTACACTCATCACTTCACTTTATTATTTAAATAATTTCGTCTTTGCAACCACTTTGACTACTTTGACCTTTTGGGGCTTCTATATGACTCATGAGGGTTCTCCAACTTCACATGGCCATAACTCTCTAACCGTGAGGGGTTATGTGATGTTCCACATATCACCAGAAATAGAATGACATGTAATATACATATAGAATAGTCTTACCTTAAAATATATTAAAACTCATATCATTATACATAAAAAAAACTTGGGTCCATTACCCAAACCTTTGTGCTACCGGAATTTGCTACCGGACTTTCTTCAAGGGTTGACATCAATGACAACCAACCCAAATAATAAACAATATCTCCCTTTGGAATTGATGGAAACACTCTGATGCAATACTAAATTCATATCACTCATGTTCCCCCTGTGACCATCACTCCCCCTAGAACCATGCTTATGTGCACGTTCTCCAAGCATTTACCTTTTCATCTAATAAATCTCTCCCCCTTTGTCATCAATGGAAAATGTATCTTTCCATACAGGGTTGTTTCCCCAGACTGAACTCTTTCTGAAATTGATCTCCCAACCTAAAATGTCCTCTTTATGGTGCTTTCTCATGTAAATCTAATAAATATAAGATAAACATTCAAAATAATTCATTTTGGAGTAGAAATTACTCCGAGTCTCTGGAGAAAATACTGAAAGGCTTCCTTTGGAAGTGGTTTTGTAAAGATGTCTAACACTTGTTGTTTTTTTCCCACATATTCAACTTTGATGTTCTTCTCTGCAACATGTTCTCGTAGAAAGTGATATGTTATCAGAATGTGATTCGTATTGGAGTGCATCAACGGGTTCTTTGAGATACTGATGGTGCTTGTATTATCACAATAGACCGGAATGGGCTCATCATACTCAACCTCTATATCTTTCAAAGTTTGTTTCATCCATAAAACCTGAGTACAACATCTTGCTTTTGCAATATACTCTGCTTCGACTGTAGATAAAGATATTGATGATTGTTTCTTTCTTAGACAAGATACTAAACAATCACCCAACTACAACATTGCTCCATTGGTGTTGTCGGTCATCAATGCAACCTGCCAAAATTGCATCTGTGTAGACAATAAGTTATATATCCTTTCTTTTTGGATACCATAATCCAAACTCTTTTGTTCCTTTGAGATATCTAAAAATCCTCTTCACTGCTAATACATGTGATTCATTTGGTGTTGCTTGAAATCATGCCACTTGTCCAACTACCTGCATTACATTTGGTCTAGATGTTGTCACATATAGTAAACTACCAATAATTGACTTGTATTTCCTCTAGTCTGTAGACTTTGAATCATCATCTTTGATCAACTTGCAACTGATTTGCATAGGAGTGGTAATTGGTTTGCAATATTCCATTCCAAACATCTTTAGCATTTCTCTAATATACTTAGTTTGAGAAATAAAAATTTCTTGGTTTCTTTGACGTATCTGAAGACCCAGAAAGAAGGATAGTTGTCCAAGTAATGAAATTTTAAATTCATTCTGCATATCCTTTGCAAATTTCTGGATTAACCTGTCATCAATACTTCCAAAAATAATATCATTAATATAAACTTCAATTAATAAAATACCATATTGAGTTACCTTGATGTAGAGGTTGTTGTCTGCACTTCCTTTTCTGAACCCTGCCTACTATAGATATTTATCCAGGCTAAAGTACCATGCTCTAGGAACCATTTGTTCAATGTAGACTTCTTCTTCAAGTTCCCTGTTCAGAAAATTTTATTTCACGTCCATATCTGTCCATACTGTTCACGACTCTGCTACACAATTGTCCACAATTTTGACTCATATGTCACTGTACCATCATGAAGTACTACTACAACTGATTAATCTATCATATTGTACATCTATTAACTGAATGCACTGGATATGTCTACTCAAATTCTGCAAGCTGCTCGAAGGATGGTTCTCTGGTCTATCTCAGCTAACACATAGACTCCCCCTGTATATTATTCATATTATCTTGGAATCTCTAAGACAGATGGCTCAAAACAATTCCTTCTCTAATGTGTATTCATCATCATCTTCATTGGTATATTCATCATCTCTCTGAGCTCTGAATTCTTTCCTTCTATCTGTGGATTCATCTTTCACTACAATACCTGCAATTACAATCTATTGAACATGTTCCTTATTTATATGTACTTTTCTTTCAGTTATTTTCCAAACCTTTCTATATCTGACATATTTCCTTTTCTCTGTAGAATTTTCTTCATCTAGTATTGTTATTCCTCATCCCATTTCTCCTCCAAAATTCATTCCTTCTCTCAACTATTTAGTCGTGAGCTATTCTACAGTTAGTTTCATTCCTTTGAGTTGTTCTTATGGATAAGAGTATTGGGTTTCTCGATTTATTTGGTTTGAGCTGCAAGAGAATAGGAAACATGACCAGTGAAGTTTGACTAATCGATTCATTAGTTGCGGTTGACCTGGTTCTTAATGCCAATCTTGCGATCTCTGGGACCTGGTCTTTGTTCACCTGTTCTTCGTGTTTTCTTATCCATACTTTCTTATATATGATATCAGTGTTCTCTTTCATGGAAGTATCGATCATGATTCTACAATCACTAGCTATGTGTCCATAGTTATGAAATTTGTAACATTCAATGTTACATGGGGACACATAGGCACTTCTTGCTTGAACATTTCTTTTATAATCCCTGCAATTTGTAACCTTATGTCAAAAATTAGTACAATAAAAACAATGACCATAAAATAAATTTTATTACCTAGGAGTGGATGATCTTCTTTGTGGTGTAGTCCTTCTAAATTTCTTCCTTGACTGATCATGATCATTATTGAAGCTTCTTTGTGGCTTGAACATGGATGGTCTTCCTGAAGATGTATCTTCAATAGTTTTCTTAGATTCTGGTTGAACATGATTCCTTCCTTTGATTACTTTTGCATAACTCTTTCTATTTTCTTCATTCTTCTTTTCTAGCAACCTAGAGTGTTTCTCTTCATTCTCTATAAATGATGTGGATGTTTCTATCTCTTCAATGTTCTTGTTGAGCTTGACGATTTTAATTCTCAATGTGACAATTGTTTCTTCAAGCTTCTCAACCTCTTCTTCTTTCTTCATTATCTGATACTTCATGACTTATTTTGTTATTTTCGCTTCTTCAAGTTGAATTTTTAATGTGATTATTTCTTCTTCAAGTCCTTTCTCTTCTTGACCAATCTCTACCTCAAGCTGGTTTAGATCGTTAGTTCTTTCCTTAAGATGATCTGTCAATATATTCTCTCTCATTTCTGCTTCTTCCTTTTGTGCTGCTATGTTGGCTTCCAAATACTTCTTTTGATATTCAATATTTTCTTTGATCTTTCTGGCTTCTTCCAAATGAGTTCTTAAGTTCTTGATGACCTATTGGGCTTCTTTAAAAATGTGAACACTTTCCTTTTTTTTCATCAATTCTTTCTTGAGTGACTTGTTTTCTTCTCTTAGTTCATCTAAAGCACTGATCAATTCTGCTTCATAATTTTCTTCCTTTTCAATTAGTTTTTATGTCTCATTTCCTTCATGGCATTATTTTTCAATATGTCCTCGTTTTTCACAATTAAAGCAAAACAACATACCTGTGGTGATTATGTATTCTTCATCCTATGAATATGTTTGACATGGTGAACATAATTCTTCTTGATCTATATCTACATCTTCATTTTCTGAATCTATGATGGGTGAAGAATATATGTCATGTAACTTATCCCAAAATTCTTTGGCTGATGGAAATTTACCAGCCTTTTCTCTTTCCAGATTAGGTAATCCTTCCCAGATGAAATCCATTGCTATTTTGTTATTTTTCTTCAATTCCTTCTTGGTTGCAGTCTTTCCCTTTTTGAACTATCATATCCTATAACGACTGATAGCCAAATATAATACCCCTATGCATGTAAAAATACTTTCATCCCTATACTCCACATCTCACACTTTAAACCATTCTGACCATTGAACAATGGCACTCCATTCTCAGAATAATCCATGATCTCCTTCCAATGGTTAAATGGTTTCCTGAAGGAACCCGCTCTGATACCAATTTTTTTATTACTGAGAGGGGAGGTAAATCAATAATAGATAAATTTAATCATTTTTAACCATAGAATGCAAGTGTTATATCAATGTAGCATTATCATCCAATAATTGTAGAGTAAATAAACAATGAACAAATGAGAAATTATACACATACACAATACACCAATGTGTTTATGTGGAAACCAAAAGTGGGAGAAAACCACAAAATATTTTTTCTTATATGTCTTTAAGAATCACATTCATTGGAAGCACCAACTTCCTTTGTTTTCTAGCTGCAACTGGAAGGAGAATCCAACCCCCTAGTTTCTCAGGCTACAACCTGAGGGAAGCTCCAACTCCCAAATTCTCTGGCTATAAACAGGAGGAGGCTACAACCCCCTATTTTCTTCAGGTACAATTGGAAGGTGGCTACAACCACCTATCCTTTCCCCATCCAACCACCCTGAAATAAAATTAGAATGATGGAACCACTGTCACACTATCACTGTAAGATATATTGTTGTAAACCTATACCAATCAACCTGTAATCAACATGTACCATAAACAAGTGCATCAACCATGCACCAATCTATACCAAACAACTTGTAATCATCATGTACCATAAAAAATTGCATCAACCATGCACCAAACTGTATCAAACAACATGTAATCATCCTATACCATAAACAAGTGCATCAACCATGCACCAACCTGTACCAAACAACCTGTAATCAGCCTACACCATAAAAAAGTGCATCAACCATGCACTGAACTGTACCTCGACATGTACCATCAACTATTTCATCAACCATGAACCAAATATGTACCAATCATGCATTAAATACACATAAACTATAACTCATCAATATGTACCAACATCATCAACTATAAACCTCATGTATGTGTCAAATCATCAACTACTTGTCTCAACCATGTACCCAACATGTACCTCAACCAAAATCCCTCATCAATTTCATCATCCAAGTATGATTTGTAACTCTATAATCGACATGGTGTATATGATCACATAAATGCAAACCTTCCTTAACTTTAACAACAAGAGACTAGCATTTTCATCAAACTTTACTTTAGTCTCACATGACTAATTTTGGATTAGTCAACAACCCTAACTTGAAATATTCATAACTATGTACTTGTACTGAATAAAGATTTGAAAATAATACACAATGTTCTTCATTGTATTTATGCAATTCCTCCAGATTTCACTACTTGTAACCTCTCATAAAAGGAGTTATAGAAAAAATGGCATACTTTGTTGAATTATGGCTTATTGTAGAGAGAAACCTTGTAGAGCATGCCCCGCATGGAATATTTGTTGTATGGATCTGAAAATGGTACAAATAATACTATAGAATCTACTCTAACCAATACATTTTGTATTACTGAATTTGGATCTGTTATGAATAAGTTATGACGTTTTTACTTGAAACACTTGTTTTAGACTAGTTTCAGGACTAGCCACAAACCCTATTTTCCACGGAGTGTAACTCCAAAAATACAATGACCCAAAAGATGAAATTTGTTTCACAACTACTTGGATATGTTTTCTCAATGGACTCCCAATTTCACGGTCTGAATCATTCTAGAAAAAATTTATTGCGAAAATGGTGAGATGCCCTATAAATAACATACCTTAGAAAGCATCGTCAAAAGAATTTATCCTCCCTTGAATTTCAGCCTTCTTTACTTCGCCTTCCCCCTGAAATTCGGCTTAGATATCCTTTGGTTACCTCATTAACTTGTATATATTCAATATTATCAAGTGTAATTAAATGCAATTAAAAATGAGAGACTCTTGCCTCTTATTTATACTTCCATGTAGTTTCCTCAAGGGGTTACCTTCTAACCATGTTAACCCACTTTCCTTATTTTAGGGCTAACCYGCTTCTAACCACTTGTCTACTTAGTAATTTTTCCATTAAMTTTATTATTTAAATAATTTATTTTCTATCCACTTTGACTTATAGTACACTCATCACTTCACTTTATTATTTAATTTACCTTCTAACCATCTTAACCCGCTTTCCTTATTTTAGGGCTATCCCACTTCTAACCACTTGTCCACTTAGTAATTTATCCATTAACTTTATTATTTAAATAATTTCTTTTGTATCCACTTTGAATTATAGTACACTCATCACTTCACTTTATTATTTAAATACTTTATTCTTTGCAACCACTTTGACTACTTTGACCTTTTGGGGCTTCTAGATGACTCATGAGGGTTCTCCAACTTCACATGGACATAACTCTCTAATCGTGAGGAGTTATGTGATTTTCCACATACCACCAGAAATGGAATAACATGTACTATCCATATAGAATAGTATTACCTTCAAATATATTAAAACTCATACCATTATACATCAAACAAATTTGGGTCCACTACCCAAACCTTTGTGCTACTAGAATTTTCTACCGGACTTTCTTCAAGGGTTGACATCAATGACAACCAACCCAAATAATCAACAAATAGTATCACCTCTAAAAAAGTATTAAATAATGAAGGATTTTCTTGGACCAAAGAAGAAACCAAATCTTTTGAAAAAAATGAGGGTATGTGTACTACTCCCATCCTTGCCACAAGAGATTTTACAAAAAAAATTATTGTGGAGTGTGATGCATTAGGCCATGGAATTGGTGAAGTTTTAATGCAATAAGGAAGTCCCCTTTCCTTTGAAATAAGCCAACTAAAAGGAAAAAACTTAGTCCAACCCATTTATGGAAAAGAAATGTTGGCCATACTACATGCAATTCAAAAATGGCTTCCTTACCTAATAGGAAGGCACTTCAAAGTAAAAATAGATCATGACAATTTGAAGTACTTCTTGGAGCAATGATTATATTCAAAAGAGAAGAAAAATTGGGTTACAAAGATGCTAGGCTATGAATTTGAAATTATATACAAAAATAAAAACACAATGTTGTGGTAGATTATCTTTCAAATAAAGAAGAAGAAACAAAAAGTTCATTATGTGCTATTTCTATTCTGCAATCTGATTGGGTGGAAGAAGAAAAGATAGAATGGAATGTGCTATTTCCATCATTGACCCTTCATTACACATGGAAAGACATTATTGTCAATATTGTCACTAATGCCAACTCTATAATTGATCATGACTAATTCATGTTGCCATCATAACAACTTATCATGACTGTTGACATCAATGACAACACATGAATGACAATATGTCCAACAATATCCTCCTTTGTCATTGATAGAAACACACTAACATCATACACAAACTCCCCTTGTCATGATGGTTCTCTCCTCTGAAGTTACTCTCCCCCTTTGACATCAATGGAAAAGCGTTGCTCCCCTTATGATCAACCTCTTTTTTTTCTGCATTTTGTTGACCAAAATATGAGTTTGGGTAACTCCCCTTGGAATCATGTTTTGTCTGCCATAACTGAATGGATCCCCTTATCAATATGCTCTCTCTGCTTCTGACTACTCTCCCCCTTTGTTTCTGAAAGGGTAGCTCTTCCTAACAAGGTCTCTTCCCCTGTTAATTGACTAACTTCTTATATCAGTTTATTGGTATTTTTGTGTTTAAATAAGTAGTCTTATTGATACAAATTTTTGTAGTGATCAAGTCTTTTCAAAACTTAATCTAATTACTTTATTATTTAATAACCAAAATACTCCTCTCGGGTTTTTACTGACTTTCCTTTGTCAAATAGGACAAGAGTATTGTTGGGTAGGTGTTATATTCTTTGCATGTGTGTGTGTGTGGTTGCGTCAGATATGACAACTGCGTCTGACGATCCCTCTAGTAGTGCTCTTTGTGTCATGTGCATCGGGTGCTTTCCTAGGGGGGTCCTAGGGGGGGGGCAGGTATGCCCCCCCTGGTTACGCGCAACGTTCTACAATGGGCGGTAGCCCGGGGCAGGGCCCCAAAATTGTTTTTTGGGCGGTTTTTGCTATTTTTAGCAGTTGTGTAAATTAATCCCAGATTAAGGGATTAGGGTTTTGGTATCTATGGAATACCTAAAAAAATTGTATATATATTGTATAGTGAATGGTGAAATTCGATATAATGAATATAAGAAAGGTTTTCCCGGTTAGGGGTTTCCGGTATAAATCTTTGTGTACTATGTGAATGAGCCATTGATTAATTTATGTTTTTCTTAAGAATGTATATGCATTGCTTTACTTCACAGGTTTAAAACTTACAAGTATGAATCTTACTGATATTTTTTATTACTTCTTATTCTTCTTTGATATTTCAGATGAATATCAATTGAGGAATTATACCAATTGATTTAAATACCAATTTTGTTATCATAGGAATCTATCTTTGTTGAATGATACTCCTTGAACTTCTCTACTACTTTTTTTTTTTTGTTAACTTATGACATCATCAGAATTTGATATTGTCCCATATACTGCTATAGGTACTTCGTCTTCTTGATCTTGATTTATTTCATATTGAATTTCACATTCTTCATTAGGACTTTTACCCATCATGATCTTATTATTAGTTTCTTCATTTTCAGGTGTAATAACATTTTTCTTGCTTTCTCCTTCAGATTTTCTTATCTATATCTTCTTGTGAGATATTCTTCTTTTTGGATCTTCTCTTTCTAATTGTGTTTCTGGAGATTTGTCATCTCCTTTCTTGTTCCAACTTTTATTAGGTTTTTTCACTGACTTAAATGACTTATTCAAATATTGAGTTTTTGTATTCTTGCAGTTTTGGGATTTATGCCCAAACCTATCACAGTTGTAACATCTCATTGTATGACAAAATTTTGCTATGTGCCCAACAAAATAACATCTCCAACATCTAATTGAGTGTTTGGATTTTCTTGTATATCCTTTCTCTAGTTTCTTGCAGTCCATTTCTTTATGGTCAAAGCTATGACAAGAAAACAAATAGCCATTGAAGGTGTTTCCTTTCTTGATTTTATTTTGGCTTGAAGGATCTGTCATTTGATGTCTTCTTCCTTTTTACTTCTATAGTTGTCCTTCTTAACAAAGTTCATGACTTTTAATTTATTTGTACTTGAATCTTTTCCTTTTAAGAAGGATGATCCTTTCTCATGTTTGTAAATGGTGCTCCATTTGTTATTGTCTTCTTTCTTATTGTATCCAAGACCAGTTTTTTCATCAGCTGATTTTTGGATTTTCCAAATCTTATCTAGGATGGCTGAACTATTCTGGAAATTGGCAATCTTATTTGTCTTCTCATTTATCCTTTTGAGATTGACTATTTCTAACTTCAATATTTGACATAATTCTTCCTTTTTAGTCAATTGAATCTTCATGGCTTCTTCCATTTCTTTAGCATGTTCAAGTTGAGTCTTTATATTGATGACTATTTCTTCTGTCTTTTCCAAGACTTCTTTGCATTTAACAGTTTTGTCATATGTCTTAAATTCTTCCAAATCTGTTGTTAGATCAAACAATTTAGTTTTCAATACTTTGATTTCTTCCTTGTATTCTAGCTGAATACTTTTGAGGTTGATGTTTTCTAATTCAAACATATGGCATGATTCTTCCTTTTTAGTTATTTGAATCTTATGAGATTCTTCCTTTTTCTTAGATTCTTCAATTTGAGTCATCGGATCTGCATTAGTACTTTCATTTATCTTTTTGAAATTGATGATTTCCAATTCCAACATGTGGTAATATTTTTCTTTCCTTGTTAACTGGATCTTTAGGTCTTCTTTAGTTTCTTTAATTTCCTCAAGTTGAGTGTTTGACTTCTCACCCTACTTTCTAAGATTCACAACTTCTTCTTCCATCTTATGACATGATTCTTCTTTTGCCTGACTGTTTTCATTCTTCAATTTCTCAATCTCCTCTTCTTTTTCTTCTAATTGAATATTTTGATCAGATATGATTTTTTCATTGTCTTTGAGTATTTCCTTTATTTCCATGATATGATTTTGACTCTTTTCAATAAATTCTTTAGTATAGTCATGAAGAAAACTATAGTTTGATTCATTATGGTCATAGTGGTATACATGGAGACTCCAATCAACTTTATGTTTGGCCTTTGATAGTTCTTCTTCTACTTAATTTATGGGATAAATGTTAACATAACATTTTTCTTATTCTTTTAGTACTTCTTTTCTTTTACTGTCATGTTTCTTTAATTCTTTCATCTCTTTTGTTAGATTAATAACTTTGGTTTTCAAACTTTTGATCTCCTCTTCTTTGTTTTCTAGCTGAAACTTTTGTTCACACTCTTCATGGTTAGATTGATCTAGCTTTTGTAGTAGCATCATATCTTTCTATTGGAGTTTCTCCAACTCTTCTAAAGTGTGCAGGGTTGTGTACTCAAGACTTTCAAGAGCCTCCACAAGAAATTTAATATGCATATAATTTCATTTTTCCAACTGAATCTCTCCTATAGCAGTTGCAACATCAATTTTAAGATTATGTAATCTTTCTTTAGTGATTACTGAGGTATTGTTCAATTCCTTGATGAGGTTGTCTTCTTCATTGTTAACTAGGATTTGCATCAAATCCTTCATTTCATACTGATTAGAAATGTATTTCTTTTTATTATGTTCTTCAATCTGATTGCAATTTTCCTTTTCTTTATCTTCTTCATTATATTGATAAGAACTCTCTTCTTATGAGTTTCTTTCTTTATTCTGACAGGAATCCTATGTATCTGAGTCTTGTTGCTCACTTTGATAGGATTTCTCTTCTTCTTGTATTTTATTATGATAACATTTTTCTAGTTGAAGACATAATTCTTTAGTAGATTTGTAGTGCTTCATCTTTTCTTTGACTTGGTCTGTTAATCCATCCAGAATTGCTTTTAATGCTACTGAATTATTTCTCTTTGCTTCTTTTGTAGTTTTGGATTTTCTCTTTGAAGTAGTTAAGTGTCATGGCTTACTTAATATGGAACCCCAAACTCTAGATCCTATTGACTTCAGATATCTTTTCATATTTTCCCTCCATGATAAATAATTTGTTCCGTCAAATAAGGGAGCTTCATTTGTGGAGATAACAATTTATCCTCCCATTTCTTCTTAATCTACCTTCAGTGCTTAAAATGTGTTGAAGGAACCCGCTTTCATACCAATTGATGAAAAATGGGTACTTGACACTGAGAGGGGGGGGGTGAATCAGTGTCACAATACTTATGGAAAATTTTCCACTTTTCACAAATTAACTGAACAACAGATATTTATTTCATTTTCTCAATCAATATNACCCCAAACTCTAGATCCTATTGACTTCAGATATCTTTTCATATTTTCCCTCCATGATAAATAATTTGTTCCGTCAAATAAGGGAGCTTCATTTGTGGAGATAACAATTTATCCTCCCATTTCTTCTTAATCTACCTTCAGTGTTTAAAATGTGTTGAAGGAACCCGCTTTCATACCAATTGATGAAAAATGGGTACTTGACACGTATATATATATATATATATATATATATATATATATATATATATATATATATATATATATATATATATATAATATTTATTTATTAAATAACTTGAATGAATACATAAGATCAATCTTTGAATATCATCTTCAGACAACTATGTGAGGGACCCAACTCTCTATTACAAATATTTTATTTATTAAATAACTTGAATGAATACATAAGATCAATCTTTGAATATCATCTTCATACAACTATGTGAGACCCAACTCTCTATTACAAGACCCATCTTGTAGTTCTTAGATCCAACTGAGAAATGAGGAATCCAATCCTCATAACAAGTCCCATATTGTTGATCTCAGATCCAACTGAGATGTGAGGAATCCAATCCTCATACAAGGCCCAACTTGTAAACAAGCACCAACCTGACAGAATGAATCTTCATTCAATCCATTATATATAAATATATATACTTCAACAAATTCAACTCACTTCTTGTCACCATTATTTCGTGTTTATATAGTCTTCCAACTGGTGTGAGTTTGAAGCATTGTGTCTTTTGATATTTGAACCATTGTACCTTTTCATTTAAAATGATAATTTTAAACTTTAATTATTATCATTTTTTTTCTTTATTCATATTTTCATGATTTAACTTTATTTTAATCATGGTTGTGTATCGATTCATTTTTCCTCATGAGTTGATCACATACATGGATCAACTCATTAGATCGTACTCATGCTTCTGTTGCGTTCTTGGTTCACCAACAGATCATATTTGATTATTTATCGATTCTCTATATTGTTTTGGTGTAACTCTCTGTCGAATGAAATCTGTATGAGGCTCTCCTTTCAAACCTTTTTCATATGACCATAAGTGTAGAACCATGATCTTATTATTTAAGATTTAAATTTATTTTTCTTATTTCATATGACCATATGCGGTGACCAGGGGCTAGGCCAAACGATCACTTGAGTGCTTATCAGAATCAATGGTCACGATTCAATCTCCTGATGAGATGGACGGATAACGGAACTTCGCCCTTTGAAAATTAGGGATTTCAACTTTTCAAACCTTTCAAAACTTTTAAATCAGATTTCTCAAACAGATCGGACAGTTTACATTTATTTTGTAGACACTGATTAATCGTCTGATTTGATTCTTACAAGGCTTAATCTGACGGTTGGGTCTTCATAAAGCATTTATATGGATGGCCACCCTTTACTTTAGGACTTTGGCTATTTCAATTATGCTATCCTTCCATTGTAGTAGATCAACAGATGAGAATGCACCCGAAGTGATTCTTTAGATCGGATGAACCATGTCTACTTTGGGATTTTGTCCTTCTGGAGTGACGTAACTTATTTGATGTCATGTGTTGACATGGCATGAGCCAATTTACTCTTRACACATGTCATCATCTAATTATTCCATGTGTACTTGTTGACGTGGTCTTCTAACGTGGTATGCTACGTGTCCTTTCTGACATGGTCTTCCATACGTCCTTGTTGACGTGGTCTACCACATGTCCTTGCTGATGTGGTATGTTGACATGGTCTACCACATGTCCTCTTGAATCGAATAGTTGAGGCTTACTTCAAATGATCTGACGGTCGAGAATTTATTTTGGCTCGTCTCTGGACATCAGGAATTTCAAACCTCAAACTTTCTGGAGCATAACCTCCTCACATATTTTAAACCGAAATGAATGTTGTTCATTGATCAAGGTTTTAGATCGATGGATTTATCTATCCGTGATACTAGTTAGCCTTGGATTAAATCCAATAACTCTTCTTCTAGCTTATCATTTCCTTCCACTAGAATGATCTGACAACTGACAGACATTCGGGTGATTGAGATCTCAGATCTCAGCCCTTTATTATCCTATCCTTCCACTTAAATCAATCTGATAGCTGACGGAAATTCGCATAAATGAGATCTCATATATTTTACCTCACTTATCCTTTCCTTCCACTCAAAAATGATCTGACAAATGATGAGATTTCAGATAATCAAGATTTCAGATATTTCATCTTATCCTATCCTTCCACTCCAAAATGATATGACGGTTATGAATACTTCTTGAAGAAGATCCACAATTAAGGATGGTTGTGGAACCACAACTTGCGATTGATTTAACTCGTCACCAAAAAACCACAATTTGAAGTTGTGCATTGTTGTTGAGTCAACCATAATCATCGATCTTTGAAGATGTAAGATCTGACGGTCCCAACTAATTGCGGTATTGGAAATAACACAATCTTTAATACTTATTACGATATATGCAATCTATCCCTATTGTTGATATGGTGATTATACATCCGAAGGTCACGACTTAATTTGACATAATCATATCGTTTGTTAGATCAACCATATTCATCTATTTTTGAAGCTATAAGATCTGACAGTCCTGACCAATTGTGGGAATGTAACTAGCGAGTAGCTTAATTCTTCTTTCTCTCTCTGCAATTCATCCCTGTCATTGATCTATCTTGCAAATCCGATGGTCACGATCCTCCAACAGTCCTCAAGCCCATGGTCACTCATATGATCGACGTCTATTCCATGAGATGATCAATACAACCACTTTTCTTGATCGGACGATTGCTGAGGCTTCTCACCTTTTCCTATGCATTGGTCGACTTCTCAATATTTCCATTGATCGAACGACATTTCTAGAATGTGCTCTTCATTTGCGAACTCTCCTGAGATTTAATAACTGTTTGTGTAGTCTTTTATGCACTGATAGTCAGTCGCTAATTATCCAGAGATTTTATCATAGGAACATTTTTGACCCTATCGTGATCAACAATAATCATGAATTTCTTTCATCCTTAAGGTGATGTTCTTCTGTCGATATTTAGTATAATTTTTCTCCTGAGATTAACCTTGTTTCTCTGCTTATTGTTTGACATTATCTTTCCATAATTGACCCTTCATTACACATGGAAAGACATTATTGGAAATATTGACACTAATGCCAACTCTATAACTGATCATGACTTATTCATGTTTCCATCATAACAAGTTATCATGACTGTTGACATCAATAACAACACATGAATGACAATATGCCCAACAAGGATCTATGAGAAACGGTATAAATTTGCCTGGTGATATTATGGCTTGGCATGTGGGTGGCGAGAGTGATAAGAGTGAATTCCTCTGAGCCTATGGTTGGGTGGAGAGGTGCACACCCACAGTTAGTTATTTGGATACAGCCTATAGTAGATAAGTGTTCTCATATCCTCTGTAATTGAACTGTAACTGTAAATTAAAGTTGGATATCCTATGAATGTTTCAGGTCTGTGCATGTTTCCTTGATGATTAGACTGTGTCCCTTTATATTTACCTAATCATGTATTTAAGAGGGTAAGTAACTATATGGTTTTCACATGTAAATTATCGAGCCATGTAATGGCTTAAGTTTAAGCAAATGAATTGTGAGTTCATCGACCTTGGGCATAGTTTCCCATATGCATGTCAACACTCTCAGTTGTTTTGAGTCTCCTTGGATAAGGAGTTTGTTAAGATCGGGATAAAGAGCGTAAATCACATGCCAATGCCTAAGTATTTCAGAACTGATGAATCTCGGGAAATATAGCGAGATTTAAGTCTCGAAAGGGAAGATCCTTTCATTTGGAAGACGAGTGAACAAGATCCGTTCGGGAGGATCCAAGGTCTTTCACGACTGTTGGATTTTGAGAAGGATCATAGGTGTTAACTCCTCAACTCCTTCAGTATTCATGATTTTGGTGTGTTGTCCACCAGTTTTCAAAAGATGGATTTCCTGAAGAGCTGCTAGAGAATGAGTAATCAGTGCTCATATTTGCAGATTTTAGAGTTCAACAAGTCTTGTGAAACACCCCTTTTTTCGCATTTCCACCATTGTAATAAATGTCCTAAGTATGAGAGATTGTAAAAGGATATTGGCCACCCAAGACCAGGAGTGAGCACATACTTTGGAGTGTTTTTTTTCTACTTGTTAATTATTTTTTCCGCTTGCCTTAGTGAGAAGAAAAAATAATTTTTAAGTTTTTTCACTCAAAAGACTTAGCTCCAAAGCCAGAGTATGTGCTGGCAAGCAGG
The DNA here is from genome assembly GCA_010110895.2 of Picea sitchensis. NCBI lineage: Eukaryota > Viridiplantae > Streptophyta > Pinopsida > Pinales > Pinaceae > Picea > Picea sitchensis. The sequence goes on from SNQJ01S0031090.1 coordinate 68,580, forward strand.
TTTTGGGATGGAAAATCTAAAGTATAGTGTCTTCATGTATATAATCTCATACTAGGACATAGTTTCTGAGTCATTTGGAAATTGCAGCTAGGTTTGATAGGTTTTTTTTAAGTTTTTAGTGAATTAATTAAATTCCCGCAAAAATGAAATTTATTAATTCTGAGTCAATAAATGTAAAACACATGGCATCAAATGTTGTTAGATGCCATATTTACATTTGTTTTTTAGTCCAGAGTATCATGTAAACCCCTATTTCCCATCTTTCGAGACTAAAAAGTGATTATTATCACTAAAAAATCAATTTTACTCGAAATTTACAGAAAAGGGGTAATTTAATTAATCTCCTAAATTTTAGGAGAACTGGGGAACATTATTGAGACATGTTTTTTCATGTCCCTAGTTGATTGAGGCCTAAAGGAGAGTTAGCTAAGGCATAAGTCGACTTGATTGAGATGACATGGAGTGGGAGGAGATCCCAATGAGGGAACTCGACTCCCTCTCCTAAGTGGTGCATTCCCAAACCCTAGCGCATCTATTAAGGGACCAATGCCTCACTTAACTAACCCATCACTCTCCCTTACTCCCACTTTGACTTCGCTTCACCCGCCTCCACTCACCTTTCACTCCACTCCCTCTCCCCTTTACCTAACTCCTCTCCACTACACTCCCCTTCACTTCCATGCATCTCCTCTTCACTCCCATGTAACTCCCTCATATCCTCACGCATTACCTAAACCCTAAACCTAACCCTAGTGCATGCATTACTTAGGGATTGTCACCTCCCATTCCTATTTAAGAAAGGGTTGACTTCTCCTTTAGTTAGTTGAATCTTGGGCAAGAAATAATTGTAATGTTGTAATATCTTCTGGAATAATAAAGACTTTGGAGCTAGCCTTGGTGTGTGGACTCAAATGTGTGGATGAATGTTGGATACATGAGGTGATGTTATACTGATTTTATGCATAGTATCTTTGCTATTTGGCTAATCATAGGGATATTGTTATCTAGATGGATTAATTTGTTTAATTTTTTTATTATTCAATTTACTTGTTGATCTATACTCAAACATTTCATTGCATGTGTGTTTTTTCTTAAACGAATGTGCTCTTGAAGCCTTTTTGTGTAGAGAAACACCAAGTGTAGGAACATGCTGGTATCAGTGTTGCATGTAATATCATTCTCTTGTAGAGGAAAAGGAGCTCATTTTCTTCCCATTTTATGTCCAAGAAGATTCTTAAGGAAGACATTCACCCTCTTCTTCACATCAAGGAGAACCCCATAGCTCAAATTTCCCAAGCTCAAGCGGAAAATCAAAATCTCGATAAAACTCATTCCCCTTATTTCTTTCTTGGTTGCATGATGTTTAGAATAGTTTTAAAGTTTATTTTCAACATCTAAAGGCTGCATGCATTTGTTTCCTAGTTCAAATTACAATTTTGTCAACTTTTTAAAGAATAGATCTAGGCATTTTGAAGCAATTTATTTGATCTTTTCATCTAAATTTTAGATTAAAGTTATTTGCTCAGTTTTAAGTTGTTTATCAAGTTGTTTAGAGATTGTATGTTTTCTGTCCTAAAACAGCAAACATAAGTCACTAAAAGAGCCTCAGTTAGGTTTGTTTTAAGTCTTAAAAAAGTCCTAAAATTTACCTTTTCGCCTTAGAGAAAATTTCAAAATTTTTGATATTTTTTTTTATTGTTTAGAACTCTTTATTAGCTTGTTTTAACTTGATTTACTTGTTTTTTTATTGCAGAAATTACAGATTGAAGAGGAGACTCTGCCTGTTTTAGGAAAAATCAAGGCTTCCGGGGCACCCTGGGGGTTGTGACTTCATCATAATGAAGTTTATTTTTTCTATGTTTTCTTCTTGTACTCTCCTTGACGATCCAAAAATAAGGATCCCTCTTCTTATAAAGGAGCTAAAAGCTCAAATATAACTCTAGCTCTCCATTGTAATAATGCAATAAAAGTGGGCCCTTTGTGCCCAATTTGCTTCATCCCCTTAGGGGGATTTGTGTTGTAGTTTGAATTTTTGTCTCTCAGAGTTATGCATTCTTAAATATAATAATCAATTACACAAGTCAAACATTTCAAAAACACTACAACACTCTAACTCCATGCATGTTAAGCTAATTCTCAGATTTTCATGCATATTTAGTTTCAAGTAATTTTCTTTCTTCAATCAATTTTGCAACAACATTTGATTTTCAAGTAATATCTTGTTGATATCTCTCAAACACAAATCAAGATATATAAACCTAATTGTTGCAATTCATTTCTTTCATTTTTTAAGTGTTTTGTGCAAGTGCCTCATTTACAAAGCAAGGTATGTGATTTATTTGTTTCATTTTTATCAAGTAATTGAACCTTGCTAGTATAATTAGGACAATATTTGAGTGGTATTATTCATCTAAGACCTCTAACCTGGGTGGAGTGTGTCAAGTCAAGGGGAAACTCGCCTCGTTGGACCTGCGACACACCTAGTCGGCAAGTTTTAGATTGGTGAATAATACATAAGGGGGGCAAACATTCTTCACTAAATTAATTACAAAATTTACCTTAATAAAATCTTCGATCTACACTTTTGTTGGCAGCCAATCCACTTTTTTCCACTGTCTTATAAGCTGCCTACACCAATGTTTTGAAAACATCAATTTTTCGTCGCAATTTTCGAATAAACGACACTTTTATTTTTGTGACATTTGCACATTTGCCTTCATTTTGTTTTCACGACTGTAAGCGTGAAAACTGGTCTTTCGAAGTCGCATTAAAATCATTTTTTGAACTGTCATGATCCTTCTTGTCAATATGCCCATTGCGCTTACATTTCACTTACCATTACGCAGCTGGCAAAACTTTCGAACTGTACTCATTGTACATTCTTGGATTGATTGTGTGACTTGGTTTCATGGAATTTTTAATGCATTGGCATTTGGATTTACATGTTATTTGACCTATTTGACCTTTGGTTTCATGAAAATACATAGGTGTTATGGTTAAATCTTTCATATATATCTTTTAATATGATACCTATGTTCGTATTTTCATAACTATTGGCATGTTGATTATATGAAGACCCATTGGCACATTGGTTAAACTATTGATATGAGCTGATACATTGGCGCATGGTTAAATATTTGGTATTGGTTTCAAATTGTATGTTTATGGTTTAAAACTATGGCACAACGTTGATTGCGCGTGTTGGTTTATACACTTACCATTGGATTCATTGGTCAGCCAAGTGACATGACTGTTGAACTATACTATAATGGGTAGAACAACTATAAGCCGACGGTTGTACTTTGGCGATAACTATTTTGCATGGCAGAGATAAGCTCCACCACCTTCGCACGATGACATTTATGCCTATCCCTTATCCCCATTTACCTCTGTTAGCTCGGGTAACCCTTCATGCACTTTGCTCCTGTGTTTTTTATGATCCAAACCCTAGTCTTACCATGTGCTCAGCTCCATGGCACCAGTCGTGCGAATCGAGCCAAACGAAAACCAAGCCTTGCTATTATTTGACAATGCCCAGAAAGACTTGGAGGATAACGGATGGCTCACCTTTGTACAACGATTTGAGGGTTTTAATCTAGTTGTGGCACAACAGTTCGCCCTCATTTTTTATGGTTGGAGAGCCAAGGTGGGCGACATACAGTTGGAAATCGAGGATAAGTTTATTAGTTCTGCTACAGGGTTACCTGCCACAGGCCAACGTTGGTTCAAAAATTCGAAAGTGGAAGAGGTTCCATGGCCACTACTGTTCATCTCCTGAAAAGTCACATCTTGTGACAGAGGTATGCCCATATCCTTTCTTAAACCATGATGGCATGACCTTTTGATAATAGTCAAACAGTTCATGACCTGTGAAGGTCGATATGGACTCGTGTTTCTCTACCACCTGCGTTTGTTAATGATTTTTATGGGATACCCGTTGAATATGCCCTTTTACTTTCAGCGTAGCCTATATAAAATGTCTAAAAGGTTTAAAAGGGAGAAGCCCGACAATAGCCTGTTCCACCATGGACTTATTAAACTTATCATTTTTCATTACTTAAGTCTCCATTGTGATAGCTGGTGAGCTTTCATCGCTCGAAATGGTTTTGATGACACAAACCCTGCCCAAGTTGACAAGCCTGTGGTGAATGAAACCAAGGTCGGGCCACCCGTGCCCTTCCATGTCTTACTTCCCTCTCCTAAACCCTTGGTTGAGCAGAAGCCCATTTTCCTTATTGAGGATTCAGACTCTGACATAGAACGTTTCCTAGCTAGTGAGTACCCTTACTCACATGGCCTATCCTCCGAGCCACCTTATGATTTCATTACGAATCTTCCCCCTTGCCTAAGGAATAATCCTAGCTACCCTGGTATCAAACTGCCTAATGAAACCCTTGGCAATATAATCAAACCCTCACCTACACTTTCGAAGCCCACACAGTCGTCCTGTGACCAATGTGATTTGTGGTCGGAATGATACTACATCGACGTTCCCCTACTCCAATCAAAAATTCAATCACTGGAAAGTCAAGTTGCAGTGTTGACCAGCCAAAGAGACAAACTCCAAGCAACTGATAAGAAGTAGAAGACAACTGGCTCCATCGTTTTCAAGAATGTTGAATCAGCCACAACCGTTATCAACTCCAAATTGTCATGATCAAGCCATCTGTTCACCATAAAGGTATGGATTTTGATATCGTTTTAGTTTTGTGAATGAACAGGATTAATATAGTGATTGGAATTTGGTCTTCGAATATATCTGTTTATATTTTGAAATGGCTCTATCATAATGTGTTCATCCTGTATATTTTTCGCTTTGCTAAAAATAAATGGAATTTCATTTTAGATACATGAGTTGATCATTCCCAGTTTAGCCATTGATAGATTTTTATCGGATTTGATTGGTCTTCGTTTGGATTTGATTTGTTCATTTGTCTGATTGAGTTAACGAAACTGATGGTTTTCTTTCAATTGAATTCGTCTTGAACAGGAAGTTTTTCATGCTCAATTTAGAATACGATCATGTTTGGATTTGATTTCGTTATGGTTCATGTGTTGTGATTAGCAAACGATTTCAATGAGTTTGGTTGTTACGATCTTGTAATATGTTGTGTCATGTAATCTTCTAAGAACAGGAATACAACTCTGTTCGGTTTCAATTTGGAAAGAACTACTCTATTTCGTATGAAAACAATGCTCTCATTTAAGCCTGTGCAAATGCGCCCGAATCGTGGAATGGTTTTGATTCATAATAACTATGTTAAAACCTTAACTGTTCGATTCACTCTTATTCTGATTGGATTATCCCATATTTGAGTTGGCAAGATTGTTTTATGAGTTGGATTCGTATTATAATTGTTGCTCTGTTTGATTTGTAAAACGAAATGGTCAACCTAGGTTATCTCTATCAAATCTGGTTATAATTCATTTGAATGGAACGATTTTGATCAAAGTCAATCGATCTTGTTTCCCCAATTTGCAATAACAAACGATCAGATAATTCTTACGAGTTATGTTACCAATTAATTTATCCTGTTATGATTTCATTTGAATTGATTTGCACGCCAGCTTGAGTCAATCCACTCGTGGCATGAATCGTTTGCTATGTCAATACAGTTATAACGATTTGAAAATGATCTTGTTGGATTCGATCGTATCTCTTGTTGATAAGGCAACATAACAATTTCCTACAATTTGTTTTGATTATATCAGTTTCAAATTGATATCAAACGATTTCACAACTGTTGATTATGATTATGTTCGTTCGATTTTGTGGTAACAAAATAAATAGAGTATCTGTATCTATATGATCATTTGATTGATCTTGATCCTGTTTGATTTCGAATGGTATAACCATTTCAATTTCAATGATTCGTTTTCAAATAGCTATTGGATGTTCATTGAATTTAATTCTTTAAAAAGATTTTCAATCGATTTTAATGTTGATTCTGTGTCTTATTTAGACCAGCTACAGAATCGCAAGATTCTGTAGCTAGTCTATAGAATTAGATTTTTATTATTTTATTAATAAAGGATCCTTCTAACTTGTTCGTTTTTTACCCTTTTCAGGGAAATTCGAATTGCATGGGATATGATGGATAGTCTAGGGGATATTTGTGTGTTTAGTTTTATTGTAGGTTCCTAGTTTAGTTAAACTTGGGATATCTTCCCAGATTTATGTAAACAGTTTTGATAACTTCCACAGGGAGGTTTTACCCTGTGGAAAACCTATAAATACTTATTATTTTTTGTAATAAGGAGCATCCTCACTTGTGGGAGAACCAGGCTATGGATTCCTAATACAAACTGAGATAGAAGTTGATGTTCTGCTATAGCTTTCGCTTTCATAATATCAATCTTTTGTTTCATGTTCATGCTTATCAATTTGCATTTGTGTAACGACCCTCCTAGTTAAGGACAACTACTCTGTCAACCGGTGAAATTTTTTTTTTTTGTTAAAGTGTGTGCGCACATGTAGAAGAAACAACCCCCTCGACTCTGCGTCAACACTCGAACCAACAGGACGCAAGTAAGACAAACACAATCAAGACGACTCGACATATCACAGTGACAACAAGAAACAAACGCCCCTAGACATGAGGAGGGCAACTAGCGGCTGTAAGCAGAAACAAACACCAGGGGTTAGGCACAGTAATGTCACAGAATGAAAGAATCCAACAGTAGAGTCGCAGTAGTGGAACTGTGCCTTTAAAAGGCCCGAGACTACTGATACGGCTCAGAGTGTGTCGCAAGAGTGGTACTGTGCCTTTAAACAACCCGAGACTCTTGATACGGCACTGGATTCCTTCCACCGGATTTACACACAGACATAAATACTAAGCTACAAGAGGTGTCTATATCCCGCCCAACACGAACATACTACGCAATACAATACCACCAGGTACTACAAATCAGGGACAATCATGACCTCTACGCAAGTCAGGAGGACTCAATTCGACCAACCACTAATGAGACCCGAAGACATCAATCAAGACCAATTATTCCATTACTTATCATTAACCGACAAGAATTTATCCTAAGGTACAACCAATAAATTCCACCCCCATACGTTGTTATAAGGTCAATAGGCACTAGTTCCGGGTCAAGCAAGAAGCGCAAGCGCATTGCATTTTTCTGTTATTGCCATAATTGCGCAATGATATCAAACCATAATGGTAAACCCCCGACATTACACTCTCCTTATTAACTTGCCCTTCCTACCCGTTTATTACCAGACAATCTAATAACCTAACAACAATAGCATTGCAAATTAGACATTGTCATCAACACTTCAATTTAAACGAAGATT
>SNQJ01S0031090.1:75898-94606 GCA_010110895.2 Picea sitchensis
GGCTTGGGTTATTAGACAACCCTGGACCGGTTCCACTCTTCCAGTTGATGGACGATCGATTTCGCCCGTCAACAACTTCCCATGACTCCCTTTAAGGTATTGGTCAAAACATACGTTCAATATTTCTTATGTGAGTAGTTTTACTTATGCATGTTATCTAATTCTTTTTATGCTCTTGATTATTGCAGATGTTGTATCCTTTTGATGTATGAATGTTTTATGAGAAAAGTGTTTTTTATGATAATAAATGTTAAATGGTGAATGATCGAATTTTATTTTCAGCAATAAACTTCTAGATTAAAGTGTTTTTATTTCCTAGTTTAGAAAAGCCTTAGTTTTATTTTTATAAGGACTACCCCCCTTGGCTTCACTAGGAGTTGTCCTAGATGGAGGAGTTCAGGATCAGGTGACAACACCTTGACTCGAGACTTTCCCCCAAGGACACACCGAGTGGATTGAAGGTTTCTTCCATGATAACCCAGGTGTGTATTAGGACGACAACAATTTTGGCACCACTTCCGAGGATAAACCTTTCTATTCTCGAGACACGACTTTTGTTTTCTTTTTCTCTTTTTTCTTTGTTTGATGCTTCTTGTTTGTTTATAATAAACTTGATCATCTGGAGACTCCACTTCAAAATAATTTGAAAAAGTATTCTGCAAGGAGGAACTCACGGTTTTCTTAGCTTCATCCTTAAACTCGAAGGTGTTTTGGGAGGAAGTTAAGCAAGCTTTATTCTCGTAGGATCCTTAATATTTTTTGGGTCCCATTCCATCTCTGTTAGACCTTTCCTTTTTTAATAAAGTCTAATTTAGAAATGGGTGATCTTTATAAACCTATTGATTTTTCTGCAATAAGTGGTTATCCACATTTGATTCCAGAAAAAGCAATTGAAAATTTTCCTTATTTTCAAAGTAATAATGTCATTGATGCTAAGCATCATGTTCAGAGAGTTACACATTGCTTCAATAAATGGTGTTGAAATGCCTTATATGAAGATGTGGGAATGAAATTGTTTATGTTGTCTTTTGATGATGATGATATTGATTGGTTTACAAAACTTAAGGATAGACAGGTTAGAACTTACAAAGAGTTGACTAATGCTTTCATGGAAAAATGGAAGGAGAAGGAACCTCCAATTATAAAGACACTCAGTTTAGATGCTTCACCAGATTTTGATGAGAAATTTACAGATGTCATCCAGGCCATGAGATTCTCTCATGCAATGTATTTAAAGGACATGGAAGCTCGCCTTGCAGAGGTAGAATCTTGTATCAAGTATTCAGACCCTGTAGAGCCAAAGATTCACAATGAACAAGACAAGGAGTTTCACTTAGAAATTCTAGAAAAGCCTATAGATGAGTCATTAACTGGTCATGAGGAAACAAAGGATTTTGATTTGGAAATGATTGAGTATCCAGATAATCCGAATCCCCACCCTCCTCCCAAGGAATCCATCTCTTCAGAGAAAATTTTAGACAATTGTGATGATATTGAAACAATCAGTGAAGCAGATTCCTTGATAGTTCTAGTTCCAGTTCCATCTCCAATTCCAATTCCACTCTCTCATCCAACAAATGACTTAATGACAGATAGTGAGAAATGGGAAGATATCTTCATTTTGAAAAATCCAGACCATTATGAGAAGTGGTTAGCCTTCCACCATGATAGTCCAATGCAAAACTTCATTAAATACTTACAAGGCTTATCAAACTTCAAAGTTTGGTTGAATAAAAACAAACATATGTTTCTTGGGTGGTTGGATCCCAAGAAAAGGGCCAAGTTAATAAAACTTGGAAAAGGGTCTTCAAAGAGTCATCCCGGACAGGGATTATTCAGACATATGAGGTCTTGTTTCATCCATGACATGGCTAATTCATGCAGTTTCTACTTCAACCAGTCAGACAGTGGAAAGGTTAAAGCTAACAGTGAGAAGACATTTTTTCAAATTGCTCTTCAATAATGTTATTTGATGCCATGGGGCATCCTATGTAACATATCTCTAACCCTTTCCTCCACATTTTAATTTTCATTTGTGTTCACTTTCTTCTTTTATACTTTATGTATAATAGTTCATTTTCATTTTTTTGTATTTACATGTATAATAATTGTGCAATTTCAATTTACACTTGGTTTTCATATACATGTGTCATTGATGTTGATTTTGGTGAGATGTTTGTGGTGTAGGGACAGATTTTGGATTCTCTCATGCTCTCCCTTTCTATAAAATGATAAAACACACATCCCCATATGGATCCTATGTTATCCACCAGTTTGCACAAGATGGATTTCCTGAAGAGCCGCTAGAGAATGAGCAATCAATGCTCATATTTGCATATTTCGGAGTTCAGCAGGTCTTGTGAAAGACCCCTTTTTTTCTGCATTTCCACCATTGTAATAAATTTCCTAAGTATGAGAGATTGTAAAAGGATATTGGCCACCCAAGACTAGGAGTGAGCACATAATTTGGAGTTTTTTTTTCTACTTGTTAATTATTTTTTCCACTTCCCTTAGTGAGAAGAAAAAATAATTTCTAAGTTTTTTCAGTCAAAAGACTTAGCTCCAAAGCCGAAGAATGTGCTGGAAAGCAGGTTTTGGGATGGAAAATCCAATGTCTAGTGTCTAAATGTATATAAGCTCATACTAGGACATAGTGTCTGAGTCATTTGGAAATTGCAGCTAGGTTTGATAGGTTTTTTTAAAGTTTTCAGTGAATTAATTAAATTCCCGCAAAATGGAATTTATTAATTTTGAGTCAATAAATGTAAAAAATATGGCATCAAATGTTGTCAGATGCCATATTTACAGTCGTTTTCTAGTCTAGAGTATCATGTAAACCCCTATTTCCCATCTTTTGAGACTAAAAAGTGATTATTATCACTAAAAAATCAATTTTACTTGAAATTTACAGAAAAGGGGTAATTTAATTAATCTCCTAAATTTTAGGAGAACTGGGGAACATTATTGAGACATGTTTTTTCATGTCCCCATTTCATTGAGGCCTAAAGGCGAGTTATCTAAGGGAAAATTCGACTTGATTGAGATGACATGGAGTGGGAGGAGATTCCAATGAGGGAACTCAACTCCCTCTCCTAAGTGGCGCATTCCCAAACCCTAGCGCATATATTAAGGGACCCACGCCTCACTTAACTAACCCATCACTCCCCCTTACTCCCACTCTCACTTCCCTTCACTCACATACACTCCCCTTTCACTCCACTCCCTCTCCCCTTTACCTAACTCCTCTCCACTACACTCCCCTTCACTCCCACGCATCTCCTCTTCACTCCCACATAACTCCCTCATATCCTCATGCATTACCTAAACCCTTAACCTGACCCTAGCACATGCATTACTTAGGGATTGCCACCTCCCATTCCTATTTAAGAAAGGGTCAACCTCTCCTTTAGTTAGTCGAATCTTGGACAAGAAATAATTTTAATGTTGTAATATCTTCTGGAATAATAAAGACTTTGGAGCTAGCCTTGGTGTGTGGACTCAAATGTGTGGATGAATGTTGGATACATGAGATGATGTTATATTGATTTTATGCATAGTATATTTTCTATTTGGATAATCATAGGGATATTGCTATCTATATGGAGTAAGTTGTTTAATTTTTTTATTATTCAATTTACTTGTTGATCTATACTCAAACATTTCATTGCATGTGTGTTTTTGCTTCAACTAATGTGCTCTTGAAGCCTTTTTGTGTAGAGAAACACCAAGTGAAGGAACTTGCAGGTATCAGTGTTGCATGCAATATCATTATCTTGGAGAGGCAAAGGAGCTCGGTTGCTTCCCATTTTATGTCCAAGAATATTCTTAAGGAAGAATTTACCCTCTTCTTCACATCAAGGAGAACCCCATAGCTCAAATTTCCCAAGCTCAAGAGGAAACTCAAAATCTCGATAAAACTCATTCCCCTTCTTTCTTTCTTGGTTGCATGTTGTTAAGAATAGTTTTAAAGTTTATTTTCAACATCTAAAGGTTGCATGCATTTGTTTCCTAGGTCAAATTATAATTTTGTCAACTTTTTAAAGAATAGATCTAGGCATTTTGAAGCAATTTATTTGATCTTTTCATCTAAATTTTAGATCAAAGTTATTTGCTTAGTTTTAAGTTGTTTATCAAGTTGTTTAGAGATTGTATGTTTTATTTCCTAAAAAAGCAAACAGAAGTCACTAAAAGAGACTAAGTTAGATCTGTTTTAAGTCTTTAAAAAGTCCTAAAATTTACCTTTTTGCCTTAGAGAAAATTTCAAAATTTTTGATAATTTTTTTTATTGTTTAGAAATCTTTCATAGATTGTTTTAACTTGATTTACTTGTTGTTTTATTGCATAAATTACAGATTGAAGAGGAGGCTCTGTCTTTTTTAGGCAAAATCAAGGCTTCTGGGGCACCCTGGGGGGTTGTGACTTCATCAAAACAAAGTTTCTCTTTTATATTTTTTCTTCTTGTACTCTCCTTGATGATCCAAAAATAAGGATCCCTCTTCTTATAAAGGAGTTAAAATCTCAAAGAGAACTCTAGTTCTCCATTGTAATAGTGCAATAAAAGCGGGCCCTTTATGCCCAGTTTCTTCATCCCCTTACAGGGATTTGTGTTGTGGTTTTATTTTTTGTATCTCATATTTGTGCATGCTTAAATATAATAATCAATTACACAATTCAAACATATAAAACACAATACAAGACTCTAGCTCCATGCATGTTAAGCTAATTCTCAGATTTTCATGCATATTTAGTTTCAAGTAATTTTCTTTCCTCAATCAGTTTTGCAACAACATTTGATTTTCAAGTAATATCTTGTTGATCTCTCTCAAACACAAAGTAGGATATATAAACCTAATTGTTGCAATTCATTTCTTTCATCTTTTAAGTGTTTTGTGCAAGTGCCTCATTTACAAAGCAGGGCATGTGATCTATCTGTTTCATTTTTATCAAGTAATTGAACCTTGCTAGTATAATTAGGAAAATCTTTGAGTGGTATTATTCATCTAAGACATCTACCCTGGGTGGAGTGTGTCAAGTCAACAGGAAACTCACCTCGTTGGATCTGCAACACACCCAGTCGACAAGTTTTAGATTAGTGAATAATACATAAGGGGGCCAAACATTCTTCACTAAATTAATTACAAAATTTACCTCAATAAAATCTTTGATCTACACCACCCATGATTCCCTTTAAGGCACTAGTCAAAACATACTTTCAATCTTTCTTATGTGAGCAATTTTACTTATGCATGTTATCTAATGTTTTTTATGCTCTTGACTATTGCAGATGTTGTATTCTGTTGATGTATGAATGTTTCATGAGCATAGTGTTCTTTATGATGATAAATGCTAAATGGTGAATGATCGAATTTTATTTTCAGCAATAAACTCCTAGATTAAAGTGTTTTTCTTTCCTAGTTTAGAAAATCCTTAGTTTTATTTTTATAGGGACTACCCGCCTTGGCTTCACTAGGAGTTATCCTAGATGGAGGTGTTGAGGATCAGGTGACAGAACCTTGACTCGAGACTTGCCCCCAAGGACACACCAAGTGGATTGAAGGTTCCTTCCACGATAACCCAGGTGTGTATTAGGACGGCAGGACGGTGAATTTTGGTATTCGTCGTAAGGGAGACGGATCCTACGAAGTTTCGGAGCCCATAGTTAACCTAGGCCATATATCTAAGAATTCTTGGGAACTATTCCAACCATCAGATCTACGATATTGTCATCCCAACGTTGACTGCTTCGGGAGGTTTGAGGTGTTGTAACGTCAAAACCTCCAAAGTTCAGAGTAGCAAAGTAATGTGGACCGTGGATCTATGGATCCTTCAGGACCCCTCTTGTCCATTGGATCAAGGGAATGTGTGTGTCATGTCAAGAACACATGGGGATCCATGTGTCGAGTGAAGACATTGCCATGGGTGGAGGACATGTGGCAGGAGATTATGGGGTCCGAAGGTTTGACACTCCAAAGGAATTTGGACAAGAGTCTTTGAAGTGTGAAGAATCCTGAAGTTGCAACCAGCAGAGTAAATCCTAGTCATTGATATATAGGGGACGTGTGGCACTAGATCCTTTAGTCCAGAGACTTGGCACTCCGGGGCACTCGAGATGTGATGATTTGATAAGCTCAGAAGCCCGGATTTTCAAAGCAATGAGAACCATAGATCTATGGATCTACGTGGACAGATATCGACCATGATATCTAAAGGACATTAGAAGGTTGTGTTTTTTGGGTTGACGTGTCTCATTTACATCATCAAGGGTGACGTGGACCCGCAACTAAGGTGCCATGTGTCACTGGGATATGGACATTTTGCAAACCACTTATGCCTATTAGTGCATGACATGTGTCACCCCCTGATGAGGAGACATGTTACCCCTGGCCCTTGCAATGTGTCAGCCTCTGGTTCGTTCCTGCTTGAACAACATGGTTGGTGATGCAACCGGGACTCCAAGAGTCTGAGACTTCGAGAGTTTGGAAGATTTGGGTTGTAGTATCATAAAGGGGCATTCAACATAGAACCTCGAACATTGAACCCTGAACATCAACGTTCAACGTAGAAAACTGAATGTTGAACACTTACATTCAACATAAAATACCGAGCGTCGATCGTTGAATGGTCAAGACCACATGAAGAGATTTTGGGACTCCAGGAGGTCTCGTGCATAGACAACAAAGGGGTGATCAACACCGAACATCGAATTATCCTTAGGAGAATGCCTTAACCAGGAGGAAAATCCATCGACGGATTTAATGGGGAATGGATCTCCACCACAGATACAAGAGCGTTGGGAGTTACAGATCATCAAGGAATTCTAGATGATATGTATGAGGTGGATGCTACGTGGCCCTTGACTAATAACGTTCGAAGAGCTTCGGGAGGAAATAACTTGCAAACTAGAACTCATATTTTAGTGTGGTGGTGACCACTAGAAATATCGTGGCGAGCAATAGCCAATGGAGATCCCAGAATTAGGATTTGAGATAATTAGGAAAAACAAAATTGTGATGTACCACCCCTTAAAGGAGTATTTAGGGGTCAGGTTTGTTACAAATTGGTATTAGATCATGGAAACAACACTTGGTCTGCTTGAGCTCATACATGAGTCATACAAAAATATTATTAGAGGACTTTAAAGGGTAACACCCTATTTTACCCATTCCTAAGAGGCTTAGTAAACAACTACTGAAGAGAGGAATGAAAATTTATGTTGTTGATAGGTGTTTTGGAAATCTCCACGGTATGTTGCTAATGTTTCCAAATAAATAAGTTGACTTCACTGTGCAATCGTACGTGCTATTATACCAACATAAGATTGGGTTACCAAGGATAAGATGATCCTATTGAGAATATTACTTCCAAATAGAAATCATCTACATAATTTCCTCGAGTAGAAGGATGCAGATTTAAAATTCAGTTGGGATTTTACCCAACAACATTGAATCATGCTAGTCTATTGCAGAGAAATCCTACCATTTATTCTCAGAAATCATGGCCAATCCCACAGGAATGGGATTATGTTGATGAGCACTAATATCAAGACTTGGAGGTGAATGGATTGAAAGGATTTGTAGCAGTGATAAATATTTTTTTAATAAAGGATTAAACCCAGTATATGTGTATGACCCCTCACGATCAGCGGATTAATGGAAATGGTAAGATTAATTTACTGACCGAAAATTGTTGTTGGAATAATCTAGTAAGAAAGTAAAAAAGGAACCCTATAGATTGAGACAAACCTTCATGAAGGTAGAAGTGAATCAACAAGAGAAATTTCAAAAGCTCATGGTTATGCTATTGGAATGTATATCCACTTCAACTCAAGGGCATGTCCATGCATAAGAATGCATATGGAAAAATATTGAACATGAAAAATAGGCATGTTATAACCTGTGATGGGTTGTAAGGTACGGTCTACTAATGGAAATTTTAGATGAGGATGACCTTATGACAACAGGAATTAACCGCAAGAATGAAAGTTGATAATGTTTCATCCTATTTCCTTAATACGACAGGACTGTAACAATTTATGAGAGACTGATATAAGGTATGATTAAGGAAGTGTCAAGCACCCTTGGACGACCAGTGGATCATATTGACATCCAGAGGTGGATGGTATCCATATGGATATGGCTTGGTATACTCAAAAATCTATAAGAGTGAGTTTAGGAAGAGATTCTCTTGTAAATATCGGTTGACCAAGAGTGAATTGAGGCATGAAGAAGAGACTAGAAGTGGTTATCTTACTACCTTGAGTGGCACAATAACTACCCATATGAATTATGAATTATGGAATGATTTTTACAATAGAAAGGAAAAAGGTGACCCTTGTATGTTATTTCCATGTAGAAGGGGCAACATCATTATGAATTATGACTGTGAGACTAGTCATATGAGTGACTGTAATCTATCACTAAAGAACACTAATATTAAAATTAAAATATCAATGTAAAAGGGGTGCAAGAGGTGCAGCTACATATATGTGTATACATTCTTAAAAGAATGATATGATTGAAAGGCCTCAATTGAGAGGGAAACTAAGTGTTGAGTGTCTCTATGAGGATTGTCATAAGGATGGTAGGAATATCCTTTGGGGTGGGGGGATCTAGAATTTTGATATTTCCATGTACATGTGTGACAGGGAAACGATGCATGTGTACGATGTTTCAATATTTGCATACAAAAGGCACAATATGGCTATCATGATGAGTGGAATGTGAGGCAATAATTTCACTTTTTAATGAATACCATGGATACATGGTTGAATCCATTCTGAAGAGTCATGAAAGTTATGTTTTGAATGATTCCTTGAGGGGAATGTGTTCCATTCCCTCGGGAAAGACTAATATAAATAGATGAAAGAGTAAAGAAGAAAGGATGTTATGTTGTCATGACAAAAGGAAACATGATTAATCCTTTGAGGGATGCATGAGAACAATTATGAACCATCATAAGTTAAATGATTTATGATTGTGAATGTGGTTAAGTGCATCATGGATGTAAGTCAAAAAAACAAGGAATAGGTGTGGATGAATAATTTGGATGCATAACAAAGATGCATGTTTATATTCCTTATCGAATATTTGATGAACCACTGAACTAACTCAAGGTTGAGGCTATCAAATATAGTGAAGGATGTGAAATGAGTAAATTGCATGTTGAAGGAGTTCCCTGTGGAGGAACTATGTGAATATTCTATCAGGAGAACAAAGTCACAACCTTAATGAATGCTGAGAATTGAGTAGTGGGCTGAAAACATATATATATCTATATATGTATAAGAATACTAGATTACATTCTAAAACAAAAGGTATGAGTGGAATACTAACAAATGAATGTTGACCATTTTGATAACCGAAAGGTAATGTGTAGAATGCACAGGTTCATGATTCATCGTGAACAAAAGGTTTGTTTTTATAGCATGTTGATTTACCAAGAAGGTTGAGGTGAACCTAACAGAGACTGCTCAAGGAACCGAACATGGAGATCATAATAACAAGTAGATTGTGTTAGCGCCAATTCTTGCAAGGGGGTGTTTCTCTCTGATTTCAGGCCCTTGGTGTAAATGCATAGAAATGGGGTGTAAAAACCCATCAAATGTGTTTTATTCAAAGGCCGCAGTCATGAGCACCAAGCGCAACACACATAAGAAGTCCATTTTGGGCTTAAAATCAAGTGAGTGGGCATTTTGTTTTCAACAGTGAGGATCCATAGATGGATCAGATCGACGGTCATTGGGTAAGCTTGAGTCACGGAGTTGCATGAGGTTTAGCGCATGGGCTCATCTCTTATGGCCAAAGTCACGAAGTGATCATGGTTGTCCGATCCAGTCGGGACACATGGCACCGGATCAGGCTTGGTCACATTTTCGGCTATCGGGACTTCAAAAGACACGGAGTCTCTCATCCATTGCATTGGGAAACCCCGAAACGTGAAATGATTAGTCATTTTGACATTTCGGCTATCAGACTTCAAAAGACACGGGGTCTCTCATCCGAAACGTGAAATGATTAGTCGTTTCGGCATTCTGGCTACCAGGACTTTGAAAGATAGGGGGTCTCTCTTCCACTGCATCGGGAAACTCTGAAACGTAAAATGATCAGTTGTTTTTGCATTCCATCTACCGGGACGTTGAAAGACAGGGGGTTGCTCTTCCACTGCATCAAGAAACTCTGAAACGTGAAATGATTAGCCGTTTCGGCATTTCAGCTACCGGGACGTTGAAAGATAGGGGGTCTCTCATCCATTGCATTGGAAAACTCCAAAACATGAAATGATTAGCCATTTCAGCATTCCGAATACTGGGACTTTGAAATACAAGGGTCACTCCTCCACTGCATCTGGAATCACCAAAACGCGAAATGTGAAAAGTGACTTTGAGGATAGGCACAGGGTCACGGCTCATGGTCACTTGGGGTGATAGAAAGAGTTGCGCAAAGGGCCAAAGCACTGGGTTTAGCTGCAGGAGGTGTTGTCGCATTTTCCAGGTGAAAATTCAACTCAGCCTCGATCTTGATCCCTGCCAGAGGTAAATAAAGGTAGGAGGAGGTGGTTGAAACCTCACCTCACTCCTTAAATGTAAGGCATGGAGGTTCTGGCAGGCAGTCTACCCAAGATCGTCCTGTGTGCAGGCTTTCCTAAAGAAGCCATGCCAATATGATGTCCTTGTCTGACCAGAGAAGCTTGCACATGCTAATTTGGACTTTAATGTCTCAGCTACCCTACTACCGCCAAGGTGGAGAATTTCTTTGAGTATATATACTTAGTTTTTGTATTTTTGTAAGGATGAATGGTAGAGCAGAGCTCCGGAGTGTAATGTTTTAATGAAGCACTGGTTTTCCTGGCTATGTATCTGCATATGAAATTTTCTTGTTCAATGTAAGGCCGCTCTCTTTTTCATTTGGTTTCGATCTCATACTAAAAGGGTTCATGATTGATTGATTCACATGAATCGTCATGGTTGTGTTATGATAAAGGATTTATTATAGCACTGTTATGTTCTTTTAGTGTTTCTTCTTTTGAATATAAGAGGTTCTTGTGTTCAAAGTTTTCTTCTACAGGTTGTTAGAAGCTAGATGCCTACAACAGGCCTTCACATTTCCTCACAGAAGTCTTCCTCCTACTCACCCTTATTACAACTTACTGTCTAAAGTTGAACCAAGACCTCATTTGCTTGTGCATGCCTGACCTAGTTTCTGAGTTAGAACGATATTGTTCTGAGTTTACTTCCATTCATCACCTTTTTTCAACAAATCGTGGCATAAACTGATGGGCATCAGGCTTACTCCTACTGCAATATAGCAGTGACTTCTGACGTGAACATTTTTGGTGTCGTTGCCGGGGACGAAGTTGAAAATTTTCCCTGGGATCGAATGACATCGAGCCTCTAATTTTGAAGGTGCATCAGGCATCAGAGCCCTATGAGATTTCTACTGTGCACCTGGAGACTCCATTGTGATGACTCCACTATGGAAAACCTGTTGTTTTAGTTGTGGAAAACCTATTGTTTTTAGTTGTGGAAAACTCCATTTTCTTCTTCTCAGCTTCTTGGTATACCTTTTCCTGAAGTTTCCCATTTCCTGAATTTCGGAAGTGTTCCTACTGATTTTTCCCCTCCTAGTCTAGGATTGGAGGGATAAATCCTTGTCACCCCCTCTCCCCTGAAGTTGTACCTTGGCGTAGACCCAGGACCACAGAAAATTTCCCCACTCCTAGATTTACCACCCCTCCTCTTATTATTTTTGTTGCTACTGCACAGAGAGAAGCATATGTTGACTCAAGCCCCTTAGCCTTCTCTCTGAATCCCCCATTGTTCCCCCTTCCACCTGGAAGCTCATTTCTAGTATCCCTTGTTCGAGCTCCTTCTCCTCCGAGTTCTCCTCCACCTAATATTCCTATGGCGGGAGAAAATCCCCCTATGACCAGAATGGAGGCTATAATAGCTGCTAGTTATGCTCCCCTTTTGTTACCTCAGCCTCTCAATGCCATTCCAACAGATGGCTACCTTAAGAAGCTACCCAAGTTTACAGGCGAAGGGGACATAGTTGTATAAGAACACCTTGAAGCCTTTTATAGTTTTATAGATGATCATGTTATCATGAATACAGATGTATGGATGAGGATTTTCGTCCATAACCTTGAAGGCGAGGCTAGAAAGTGGTTTAGGGCCCTACCTCCTAGATCTATTGATGGGATTGAGGATTTGGATAATGCCTTTTTGAGACAATGGGGAGACAAAAAAGACTTCATGTTTTACATGATAGAGTTTGGGTCTTTGAAGAGAAAGGAAGGAGAGTCTGTCTCTGAATTCTCCAAGAGATTCAATAAAATGTATAATAAGATCCCCGCTAAGATAAAGCCCTTATAAGCCTCTACTAAAATCACTTATTCTAGCACTTTTGATCCCGATTTCTACCTCCTATTGAGGGAAAGGAGAGAAACTACTCTGGCTCACATCCAGGACACAGCCGTGGAAGTATAATCTAACATATTGGTTGTTGACCAACTCAAGAATAAGGCTGATAGAGACATATCCAGGAAGATACCTAAAGCCTCCTCATCTAATTCCACTCCCCTTCCCCTTCAGACGGATGAGGTAACTAAAGTGCTAAAATTGCTTTTGGCTAGAATGGAAAGGTGGGAGTTAGAAGGGAAGCCCATGTACAGAAATCCCCAAAATACTGATAACAGAGGCTTCAGGAGGCCTAGTAACAATGTGCCACAGGCTTTGCCAAGGGAACAAAGGATCAAAGACAGAGATGATCAGAGGATTCAAACCCCTCTCCAAAATAACCTAGTTGCTCATGAGGAAGGAGAGGAGATAGATGAGCTCGACCCTAAGATTCACTGTATTGAAGACACTTCCCCTTTTCCCCATTTGACTCAATATGCATATGAAGAATCCCTTATGAACATTCAAATCAATGAGTTGGGTAAAGGGGAAAAGGCCAACAACACTCCTAACAGATATCATCTCAGGTCAAAGAAGAAAGAAGGGAATTTTGATAGCCATGATCAGCCCCTCATAGCGGAAAGGCCTGCTAAACCTGCAACAATCGCTACCAAAGAAAAGAAAACTCAAAATACTTCGCCAACAACCAAAGAACCAATCTCTAAGGTAAGGGAAGCTCCTAAGCCTCTTTCCTCCTTTAGTTTTGAACAAAAAATTCAAAATATTAGAATTTTCATACCCCTCTGAGAACTAGTTAAAAATGAAGATTTCAAAAGGTCCCTCTCCAAACCGCTACAATCTAAGTCCCCCCAGCCTTCCACAAACTCAGTAAATCTTCAAGATGAAAATCCAGCAGTCGTCCTAGGTCCCATGGTAGAAGACATAGATGATTCATCCCCTCCCTTCTACACATCCCTGAACATACATGATAAGGTGTTTCACAATTGCCTCATGGATTCAGGAGCTTCCCACAACCTTATGCCCAAAATAGTCATGGAAGAATTGAGACTGGAAGTGACAAAGGCTTATCATGATTTGTAATCTTTTGATTCAAGGAGGGTGCAATTTCTCAGAGTCATCAAAGACTTGGTGGTCTCTTTATTTTAGCTGCCAATGAAGAGTGTGGTCATGGACATTGTAGTAGCTAATGTTCCCCCCAAGTTCGACATGCTTTTGTCAAGATCTTGGATTAAAAAACATGGAGGAACATTACAGATGGATCTCACATATGCCACCATTCCAGTCTTTGGAGGGGAACACAGGAGGTTGTACAAAGAAGCTCAACTAACCTACATTGTTAGTGATGAAGCAGACCCCACCAATCATCCTATCTTTGCACTTGACACTGATTTGGGGTCTAGTTTATTGCAGCTCACTGATACTCCTGAAGCCCCTTTTCAAATCATAAATCAACCCATATTTAATCATGAGATACCTCCTCTATCCACCTTTGTTTGGAAGATGTTCTTTGACAGAGCTTCTTCTAGTGAAGGTGATGGCACTGGAGTGGTTTTTGTGTCACTTTGTCAGGAAACCATATCCCTGTCATACAAGCTAGAATTTGAAGCTACCAATAATGTGGCAGAATATGAAGCTCTTGTTCTGGGTTTAAGGGCTGCAAAACAAATGGGAATTGAGGAGGTATCAATGTTCGAAGATGCTGAGTTGATAATCCATCAAGTCATAAATTCTTATCAGGCTAAGCATCCTCAGCTCAGGGGTTACAAAAATGAGGCGTGGGACCTGATTGATAATTTCTGCTCAACTTTCAACATTTTTTTTATTCCAAGAGAGGAAAATACTTTGGCTGATTCCTTAGTTGTCTCAGCTAGTCTGTTTAGGATCCCTCTGTCGCCTAAGATCAAATATGATGTTGAGATAAGATATAGGCCATCTGTTCTGGACAATATCAAGCATTGGAAGGTATTCGAAGATGGTCTTGAAATTAAAAAATTTCTTCAGTCTGTCGATGAATTTTCTACATTGCACATTGATCAAGATCCTGATCTCGAAAGTCACCCTCACCCTGAGGTATTTTTAAATAAAATTGCTAATCACCATATTATTCATTTGCCTAGCAATCACATTCTGAAGGGACTAGTCCCTTTAGAAAGACTATTCGATGGAAATGATGTGGTAGTAAAGGGTAGGGTTTCAAATGGAGATGTTGATACAGCAGAGTGCAACATCGGCACACAAGAGGAGCCTAAGTTTGTCAAGTTGTCAATCAGTTTGACTAAAGAATAGAGGGTCGAATATACCGAGTTATTAAGAGAATTTGTTGATGTGTTTGCATGGACCTATGAAGACCTCAAGACATATGACACATATGTCATTGAACACAAGATCCCACTAAAGGAAGAGGCTAAGCCATTTAGGCAGAAGCTAAGAAAGATAAATCCCATGTTGTTGCCTATCATGGAGAGAGAAGTGAAGAAGTTGTTAGATGCCCAAATCATTGTCCCCTTGAGATGTTTTGAGTGGGTGGCCATTTTGGTCTCGATGAGGAAGAAAAATGGAGAAATTAGGCTCTGTGTTGATTTCAGGAACCTGAACAGGAGTTCAAAGAAAGACAACTATCCCTTGCCCAATATGGAACACATATTGAAGAGGGTAAATAGTGCATCTAGGATATCCCTGATTGATGGTTTTTCTGGCTATAATCAGATATCAGTCATGCCTGAGGACAGAGAAAAAACAACCTTCACCACTCCTTGGGGCACATTCATGTATGCCAAAATGCCTTTTGGATTAATGAATGCAGGAGCAACATTTTAGCGAGCCATAGACATAGACTTCATCAGAGAGAAAGGTCAATTTGTGGTGATCTATCTGGATGACATCACAGTCTTCTCCGGGTCTGATAAAGAGCACTGCTGTCACTTGAGGAGAGTTTTCTTGAAATGTCGGAGGTTTGGCCTTTCCCTAAATCCAAAGAAATATTTGTTTGCTATGAAGGAGGGGAATCTGTTAGGCCATATAGTATCATCAGAGAAAGTGAGAATTGATCCCAGTATGGTAGAGGCAATTCATACCTTGTCACTTCTCAGGTTTAGAAAGGAAGTTCAGGCTTTTTTAGGAAAGATTAACTTTCTGAGGAGGTTCGTCGCAAATTTTGCTGAGTTGGTGAAACACGTCACAACCATGCTCAGAAAGGGAAATGAAGTAAAATGGACTGCTGAACCCAAGGAATATTTTGTTCAAATAAAAAAGGCATTGACTGAGGCACCTTTCCTTATCAATCCTGATTATTCCAAGGATTTCCTAGTTTTTTCTTTTGCTTCTTTTGATACAGTAGTAGCGGTCTTATTGCAGAAAAATGAGGGAGGGCGAGAGAAACCCATTTCCTTCTTCAGTAAGGCATTAAGAGATGTATAAATTAGGTATGAGATCATGGAAAAATAGGCCTATGCCTTGGTGAAAGCTCTCAAAGATTTCAGAGTCCATGTCTGCACTCAAGAGTGACTGCATATGTTCCTTTAGCCTCTGTGAAAGACATCCTTATAAAGCCTGACATAGATGGGAGAAGAGGTAAATGGATTGCCAAGATCCTTGAGTTTGACCTGGAGATAAAGAATACCAAGTTGGTTAAAGGGCAGGGTTTAGCCAAGTTGTTGGTTGAATCCAATTGCAAGGCCTTGGGGGTTAGCTTCATCAACACTTGCTCAGGAAATCAGCAAGTTGAGTCATCCAGCAAAATCTCTCAGGGTGGCTTATCACTAGCAGAATGCACCTGGTACAAAGACATTTTGTACTTTCTGCAAGAGTTGAAGCCTCCTGATGGAATGGGAAAAAGCAAGGCAAGAGATTTAAAGCTCAAGGCAGTCAGATATTTCCTTATTGACCAAATATTGTACTGGAGACACCCTCTAGGGGTGTTTCTGAGGTGTCTGAACCCACAGGAAGCCCATAAAGTTATGTTTGATTTCCATAGTGGCCTTTGTGGAGGGAATCATTTCTGGAAGACCACAGCTCACAAAATTCTCAGGGTTGGGTACTACTGGCCCACCTTATTTATTGATGTCTGCAGAGAAGTAAGAGCTTGCATCAAATGCCAAAGGTTCTTAGGAAAGAAATAGCTCAAATATCTACCATTAAAGCCTGTAGTAGCTTCATCACCCTTTCAATAGTGGGGGTTAGACTTCATTGGAGAAATTCATCCTCCTTCAAGTGGCCAACACAGATGGATCCTGACTACAACAGACTATTTCACCAAGTGGATAGAAGCTTCCCCCACCAGGAGTGCTTCACACAAGGTAATTATCAACTTCCTCGAGGATATCATAGCTAGATTTGGCTGTCCCAGCAGAATTGTCACTGATAATGCTACTTATTTCAAGTCTAAGCCTCTGGTTAAGTTCTGTGAGTAGTTCGAGATTTAACTAATTCACTCCACTCCCTATTATCCTCAAGGAAATGGACTGGTATAATCTTCCAATAAAACTCTAATCAAACTCATTAAAAGATTATTGGAAGACAATAAGAGGGCCTAGGATTCAAAGCTCAAATTCGTTGTATGGGTTGATCGAGTGACAACAAAGAAGTCCCTGGGCACCTCACCTTTTCAACTTGTTTATGGGACTGAGGTTGTGTTTCCCACTTAGCTCGCTTTACCTGTAGCGAAATTCTTTCAAGATCATGAAGGAGAGCCAGACCATATGGTCAGAAGAATTCATCAAGTGGTGGAAGTGCAATAGATCAGGGAGTAGGTAATGGACATATCTCATAGTCATCAGCAGAATATCAAGCAAGCCTTTGACAGGAAGGTCAAGAAGGAGGAATTCGAGCTAGGATATTTGGTGCTTAAGTGGGATGCACCTAGGCAGGATAGGGGAAAACATAGCAAGTTTTATGCCCTCTAGATTGGGCCCTTCAAAATCTTTGAAGTATTCTTAAATAACACGTACAGGTTGCAATATTTGGAGGGTGAAGAAGTTTTTAACAGCCAAGTAAATGCGAATTTCCTAAAGAAATGTTTTGTTTGAGCCTTAGACGGCTCTTCTGTTTTTGTAAATATTGTTTTTCTATTTATTTGCGGCTTAATAAATGACTCCATAGCCCAATAGAAGGCAACTGGAACTATAAAAGGAGCTCTTATAGCATCGCAGGGATGACTCTATCCCCCATGGAGCCTAATGTTAGCGCCAATTCTTGCAAGGGGGTGTTTCTCTCCGATTTCAGGCCCTTGGTGTAAATGCATAGAAATGGGGTTTAAAAATCCATCAAATGCGTTTTATTCAAAGGCCGCAGTCATGAGTGCCAAGCGCAACACATAGAAGAAGTCCATTTCGGGCTTAAAATCAAGCGAGCGGGCATTTTGTTTTCAACGACGAGGATCCATAGATAGAGAAGATCTAAGATCATCATGTAAGCTTGAGTCACAGAGTTGCATGAGGTTTAGCGCATGGGCTCATATCTTATGACCAAAGTCACGAAATGATCGTGGTCATCCAATCCAGTCGGGACACATGGCACCTAATCAGGCTCGGTCGCGTTTTTGGCTACCGGGACTTCAAAAGACACGGGGTCTCTCATCCATTGCATTGAGAAACCCCAAAATGAGAAATGATTAGTTGTTTTGGCATTTTGGCTACCGAGACTTCAAAAGACACGGGGTCTCTCATCCAAAACACGAAATGATTAGTCGTTTTGACATTCTAGCTACCGAGACTTTGAAATACAGGGGGTCACTCTTCCACTGCATCGAGAAACTCTGAAATGAAAAATGATTAGCCGTTTCAACATTTCGGCTACCGAGACGTTGAAAGACAGGGGGTCACTCTTCCACTGCATCGGGAAACTCTGAAACGCGAAATGATTAGCCGTTTCAACATTCCGGCTACCGGGACGTTGAAAGATAGGGGGTCTCTGTTATAACCCTAAATTGCACCACACATGCTTACCTAGTATCAATCCAATTCATATCCCTTCATTGCCAAAACATCTTCTGAACAACTCTTTGAAAATCCTCTTGTGTCAAGGCCCACACGCCCTAACCCATTATTGCACGTGTGTGCACGCTGGCTGGCTCACTACAGCCTGCGTGTACCTAACAAAGCACGAAAAGAGGAAAGTTTCCGACGGAACAAAAAGATATGGGTCATTTAATTGAAACTCTCGGCCATGCATGGCCAAGGGTTCATCCAAAACCCTAGCTCCTTCTAGCCTATAAAAGAAGGGGTAGGGGTACCATTTGGAGGGGGAAAAAATATAGCGAAGAAACTCTGCCCATTTACGTAATCCATTGTCCCAAC